>JAKLNC010000178.1:1031-63454 GCA_022813145.1 Barbatosphaeria neglecta | reverse complement strand
TTTTTCCCCCCATTTTTTTCCCTTCGCCCCCCCCCCTCCCCCCCCTCATCCTCCCCCCTTCCCCCTCCCCCCTCCCCCCTTCCCCCGGCCTCCCCCTTTTTTTTTTTTTTTTTAAAAAAAAAAAAAAGCCACGACGATAAGAATGTAGCCTGAAGCGTTGTCAGGAGTGTACTGTTAATCTAGTAGCATACGCAGTGATGTCTGTTTGATGAATGGAGAGCCTCCGTTGTGCAGCAGATAGCGGGGCCGTTTGCTTTCTCGTCTTGGAAGGGAAATGCCCTAGGCTAGGTACCAGATCAGGTAGCAGACGGGAGGCTACGTCTTTCCTTGCCGTACTCAAAGCGAGGTTTAAATCCACAAGCAATCGCTTGCCTAGTCAGTCTTCCAGTTTCCGTGAACTTGAAGTTCTGTGAATGATGATCCAGGTGGCTGTGCGGGGCAGTGGAAACAGAAGGGCTTTCGGCTCCAGCGGGCGAGGTGGGCGGGGTGGGCAGCTATTACCTGTTAATGTCGCGTGTCACCGCACTTGACGTTAGCGCACCTCCGTACGCACCTCCGTAAGTTTAGGGGGCCAACCACTGCGGCCAAGGACGTCATTCCGGCGCACCCGCTAGACCTGGTGGTTGCTCGTGCCAAGTCTCGAGTATCCCATTCTTTCTTCTGGCTTCCTCCAGTACGGACCGTACCACGACTTGCTATTTACTTTTGCGCCGCAGCAAGAGAGCGACATGCTCTTTACGCCCAGTACCTGCTGAGCTTTCCCTCTGGTGTCGGTGAGGGCTGAGCGCGGCTGCGTCGGTACCCCGTATACATCCTCTCTCCTGCCAAATACCTGTACCGGTACCTAACCGAACCCGAGACCGGCCTTTTCCAAGCGGTCTTCCTTCCACGCCGTGTCGTCGGCCTTATTGCGTCCGCTCTTTTCTCCTTTCGAGCTCGATCGCGGCGACATGCCTGCGGGCTCCCCGCGTACTACACTCGTTGCTGTGTAGGAGTGCGCATCTCTCCAACCTCTCCGACCTCTCCAACCTCTCCAACCCTCCCCCCCGGTGTCGAACGGTCCTACCAACTACCTGCCTGTCCCGGTGCGTCGGTCTTCCCGTTACTCGACCACTTTCGCTCTTCTCTCCTTCCCGGCGCCACCGCTGCGAGCCGAGCCGAGCCTAGCTTGGCTGCACTGCGACCTGCCCTCTGGGGTTGAAGCTGGGGGGGCTGGGGCCCGATACCGGGACGCGCGCCGTCGGGAAACGAGTACTATTTGGGGGAGGTCTGAGCGAGGAGACGCACGACAGGCCTGCGTTGTGAGACGGGGGCACCTGCTTGGGACACCTGCCTGGGACACCTGCTTGGGACACCTGCTTGGGACACCTGCTTGGGACACCTGCTTGGGACACCTGCTTGGGATACTCGCTTGGGGCACCTGCTTGGGATACTCGCTTGGGGCACCTGCTTGGGGCACCTAACGGGACACCTGCTTGGGGCACCTGCTTGGGGCACCTAACGGGACACCCAACGGGACACCTACCTAGGGCACCTAACGGGACACCCAACGGGGAACACCTGGAACAGACAACGGGAAGACAGGCAGCCGGTCAGCGAAGATGCTGCTGGTACACCAGGTCGGCAGCGTCAAGATCGGCGAGGTGGTCCGCTACACCGTGACCTACACGCCGTCGCACGACCGCATCCTGCCCTCGCCCGAGTTCCTGTACCTGCGTGTGCGCAACACGTCGTCGACCGCCCTGCGCGCGGCCTTCGTCCACGGGCCCTACAACCTGTCCGTGGCCGCCTACCCGGCCCACTTCAACCCCAACGAGAAGTTCGCCAACCCGCGCAAGTACGGTGTCCCCGAGTTCGAGCCCATGCTCAAGGCCGGCGGCACCTGGAGCTGCCGCCTCGTCGTGCCCGAGGACATCCGCCAGGACGCGGGCTCCTTCGCCGGCGCGAGCGCCGCCACGAGCAGGGAGGGGGGCCTGCGCGAGGGGGCCGAGGAAGGGGCCGGCGCCGGGGCCGGAACCGGTTCCGGAACCGGAACCGGGGCCCGGCGCCAGCAGAGCGTCAGCTGGCTCGTCGACGTGGCCAGCCAGGTCATCTTCTCGGCGTCGGCCGCCGTCAACTACGAGATCCTGATCGCGCGCGACGAGAAGTCGCTCAACATGGCCGCCAGCGCCGCCTCGTCGGTCATTCCCGTGCTGGGCGGCGGGCACGTGCCGGTGCCGCAGCCGGGGCGGGTCAGCGACTACCAGAAGGGCCGGGACGGCCGCCACCCCGACCAGCCCAGGGGCGTCTTCTCGCGGGCCGTGCGCCTCGCTGTCGAGGACACGGCCGCGCTGTGGAACAAGCCGCAGCTGCCCGGGTGGGAGGAGCTGGCCAGCATGAAGGTCACGTCGAGCGGCGCCGAGGTGCCCGTCGTCCCGAAAGACGGGAGGACGGGGGCCGGTGGCGCCGCGGGAGGGGCGGAAGCCGATGCCGGGAGAAGCGGCGGGGGATCATCGGCGCTGCCCGGCGCCGGCGCCAACGCCGGCAACGACGCAAGACCGCCTGCCGCGAAGCCCAAGAAGATCCACCTGGTAGTGCTGACTCACGGCCTGCATAGCAACCTGGGCGGCGATATGCTCTTCCTCAAAGAGAGCATCGACGCCGGCGTCAAGCAGGCCAAGGTCGATAGGAGGGCGAGGAGGGCGAGGGAGAGGGCGGCCAGGAGAAGGGCCTCCTCCGGCGGCGAGGCGGATGGCGAGGCGGATGGCGAGGCGGATGGCGAGGAGGATGGCGAGAAGGATGACGGCGGGGACGACGAGGACGACGAGGACGAGCCGGAGGTCATCGTCCGGGGCTTCTCGGGCAACGCGACGAGGACGGAGCGCGGGATTAAGTATCTCGGCAAGCGTCTCGCGCGGTACGTGCTCGCCATGACGTATCCGGACCAGCCGTACCTGCCGTCGACCAAGGCCGCGGCCGAGGCCATCGCCGTGCACGGAGGGCGCGGAGGCCCGGCCGGCTGCCCGTGCGAGTCGTGCCGGAAGGACGAGGCGGAGGGGAAGCCGGCGCACAAGCGCAGCACGATACACAAGACGCCGGCGCACGGCCAGCGGGCCTACAAGATCGCGCAGATCAGCTTCATCGCCCACTCGCTGGGCGGGCTGGTGCAGACCTACGCGGTTGCGTACGTGCAGAAGCACTCGCCGCGCTTCTTCGACCTGATCGAGCCCGTCAACTTCGTCGCCCTCGCCTCGCCCTTCCTGGGGCTGAACCACGAGAACCCGCTGTACGTCAAGTTCGCGCTCGACTTCGGCCTCGTCGGCCGCACCGGCCAGGACCTGGGCCTGACCTGGCGCGCCCCCACCATCGCCCGCAGCGGCTGGGGCGCCATCGTGAGCAACCTGGGCGAGAACGCGCACAAGAAGGTGCTGGGGGACCCCCAGCCGGAGTCGAAGCCGCTGCTGCGCATCCTTCCCACGGGGCCGGCCCACACCGCGCTGAAGAAGTTTCGCAACCGCACGGTCTACTCCAACGTCGTCAACGACGGCATCGTGCCCCTGCGCACCAGCTGCCTGCTGTTCCTCGACTGGCAGGGCCTGGGCCGGGTCGACAAGGCGCGCCGCGAGGCCGGGCTCGTCGAGACCGTCGTCGGCTTCGGCTGGGCGGAGCTCACCGGCGCCAACGTCACCTCGCCCCGAGCAGGCGCCTGGGAGCCGGATGACGAGCAGCCGCAGCCGCAGGAGGAGGGGGGGGGAGGGAGAGAGGAGGGGCCTCAGCGGGGAGATCCCGCTGAGGGGACGACTACGCCGGGCGGCCACCGGCACGACGCTCACGAGGTGCCGCAGCCCTCGACGGACGCGACCAGGGAGGACGACCGGGAGAGCCTCAGGGCCGTGGCCACGCGCTTCGGCGGCGGAGGCGAGGGAGAAGAGCAGGGCGGCGGCGCCAACCACGGCGCCCTCTCCACGGGGACGACCAACAACAGCATCAACCCCTTCGCCGGCATCCTCAACTTCTTCAAGAGCACGGAGTCGTCGCGGTCGGCTTCCCCGCCGCCGCAACCGCAGCCGCCGCACGCGCAGCCGATCAACAAACAGAACAAGATCTACCAGAGGAGCCAGACGCTCAGGGCAGAGGATCAGAGCCGGAGCCGGAGCCAGTCGTCGTCCTCCACCGTCGCCGCCACGAACTCGGCGGCCACGTCGCGGTCCCGGGTGACGTCGGGCCAGGAGCTGAGCGAAGAGGCCGCCGAGCTGGGCGGCGTGTCGGCCCCGCCGCGGACGTCCTTTTTCGAGTCGGCTGCCGACCTGATCAACCCCAAGCTGCCGACGGTGGAGTATCTGATCGACCCGTCCAGGCGGCCGAGGACGATCTTCCACGACCGCGTCTACCACCCGTCCGACATACCGCCGCCGCCGCTGAAGAAGCGGCAGACGACGGGGACGCTGACGCCCCGGCGGATCTCGACCAAGACGGCCCCGGCACCCGCAGTGACGAGCCAGCCCGACAGCGGCGGCGGCGGCGGCGCCGCCGCCGCCACCGCCGCCGCCGCCACCGCCAACCCGAGCCTGCCGAGCCGCGACTCCTCGCCGTACCCGCCGTCCTCGTCGACGCCGGCGTCGTCTGCGCGCGCGCCGCAGCACCAGGACTCGCTGGGCTCAACGCGCGACTACGACGACACGGAGCACACGAACCCGGACAAGGATCCCGACGAGGTCGTGGACAGCTCGGCGATGCGGGTGGAGGAGAAGATCGCGCGGGCGTACCACCGGGACCTGTCGTGGCGCAAGGTGCTGGTCAAGATCGAGCCGGACGCGCACAACAACGTGATCGTCCGGCGCATGTTCGCCAACGCCTTCGGCTGGCCCGTCATCAAGCACCTCGTCGACGCCCACTTCAGCGACTCGGCCGCGGCGCGGATGCGCGACGAGGACGAGGACGGCGTCGACCACGCGCGGGCCGCCCACGAAGCCCCGGACGGGCACGGCGCCGAGACGACGGTGCAGACGGAGGGCGTCGAGCACGAACACGAGCACGCGCACGACAGCAACGAGGGAAGCAAGGATAAGGCCCCGTCGCCGCCGGTCGTGGCCATCCGCCGCACCGACAGCGAGTCTCTCGAGGCGGCCGACCTGGTGCCCGAACTCGTCGCCCTGCCGCCCCCTGGCAGCAGCCACAGCAACACCAGCAGCCACAGCAATCATAACAACAACAACAACAACAACAACGGTAGTGGAAGCGGCAGCGGGACGAGGCTGTCCGTCATCACCGCGATGGGCGCCCTGAGCGACAGGAGCGCGCGCTCGTCCATGTCGTCGCTGCCCCGGGCCAGCTACGAGCGCCGGGACAGCGTGACCTGGAGCGACAGGGACTGGGCCGACACGGACGACAGCGAGGCCGAGCAGGTCGGCCGGAAGGAGAAGGAGAAGGACAAGGACAAGGACACGGACACGGCGTCGAGCAGTAAGGCGCTTGTAGCTTCCCCTTCATCGGCATCGATGCCGACCTCGCCAACAGTAGTGCAGGCACCAGTGCAGGGCCCGGGCCAGAACCATAGCCTGAGCCCCGCCTCGGAGCGATGGAACTGGCGGGAGAAGATCGTCGGCAAGGGCTCGGCCATGGCCGGCCGCTCCAAGTCGCTGATCTCTTCGTCCCCGACGACGGCGACGGCGACGATGGATGAACGGAGGAGGAGTCTGGTGACGCAGCAGCCGCCAGAGTAGTCATTAGACGTTCTCGTCTTCCTTTCCTGTCATTGCGATGCTTTCTTTTACATTTTGCATTTTGCATACCTACCACTGTCGTAGATACCCTATAGACCGTTCTGTAATCCAACCTCTTCACCCCTATGCCCTCGCTGTCTAAAAACAGTCTCCAAGAACAGTCTTCTGTAGCCGACGTCGTATTGCCTACTTTAAGTCGAACATTGCTGCTGAAAAAAAAAAAGAAAGAAAGAAAGGCAGTCTGACACTTGTATTTTTATAGCCACTTCACGATCACGACAAGGCCTCCCCACCGCCCTTGGAGCGCCCAAACAGCCGTCGGAGGGCGCCGCCCTTGTGCGTCTTCGGCCGGTGACTGCTAGACGCAGAATTCGGCGCAGGGGCGGCAAGGCCGGCTGCCGCCTTCACATTGTCCGACCGCATGTCCCGATCCCGGTCTCGGTCTCGGTCTCGGTCTCGGTCTCGATCCCGGTCTCGGTATCTTCCGCCCGGGCCGGTCAGGATATCTTTATCGCCGCTGAGCTCGTAGCGCAGCTGCTCTCGCTCCCGCTCCCGCGCCCGCTCGCGGTCGGTGTCCTTAAAGATGGACTGCTGGTGCGTGTATTGCGCGTGGTGTTGTCGCTGTCTCTGTTTCGCGGGTCCCGGCGGGCCTCCCCCCCCTCTCCCTCCTGCCCCCCCTGCCCCTCTACCTTCCGCTTCGTCTTCTTCTTCGTACTCGTCTCCGTCGTCCTCCTCGTCGTCATCGTACTCGGCTTCGTCATTCTCGTTGCCGTTTCTGTAGCTTCCCGACGGCGCCGGTACCGCCGCCGCCACCGCCTTCTTCTTTCCCAGCTGGAGTATAGCGGTAGGGGACTGCTGTCGCGGTTGTACTCGTTGCTGCGGTTTCTGTCGTCGCTGGGGAGGCTCGTCGGGCCAGTTGCGCTCCTCGTCGCCGTTGACGACTATGTACCAGCGGATGTCCGCGCCGCGCTGCAGCTGATCGCGCAGTTTCTCCAGCCAGCCCTGGCGCTTGTTGCTGCTGCTGCCGCTGCTGCCGCTGGCGTTCTTCTTGCTGCTGCTGCTACCGCCCCCGCTACTACCGTTGCGGCCCAGAGCCTCGTCGGAGGGTGCGCCGGGCGTCATGGGCGGATGCGGGTCGGAGCGCAGGCGGGCCTCGTAGCGCGCGATCTCGTCGGCGATGGAGGCGGACAGGTCGATGCGCACCGCGTAGTCGGCGACGTAGGCGTGCGGCCGCGACACCTCCTCCAGGTTGCGCGGGTCGTACTCCTCCAGCAGCTTGACCGCCGACCAGGCCTGCGCCTGGAGCTCGTCCCTGACGGCGTAGGGATCGTCGTCTTCGTCGTCGTCGTTTTGTTCGGTTTCTTCGGGCGGCGGTTGTGGCTGCTTGTCGTCCTGCTGCTGTAGCTGTAGCTGCAGCTGCGGCGGCAAGGACAGGGGCAAAGGCGGGAGGTCTTTCCCCTGTTGCTGCTGCTGCTGCTGAGCAGACTGGCTACGGCTCCGGGACCGGCTCCGCCCCGCGTTCCCGCTGCCGTTGCCATTGCCATGCACGTTCCCGTTCGCATTCGCGTACGCGTTCGCGTTCGCGTTCCCTGCTGCGCTGTTTCGGTTCTGGCTCTGGCTGCGGCTCCGGCTCCGGCTGCGACTGCGGCCCCCGTTCCGCGCGACGTCTCGGGAGTGCCCGTTCCGGGGCTGCCCCGGGGCCTTATAGCCCGGCAGGAAGTCGAACAGGTCGTAAAAGGAGCCCAGCAGGGACCGCGGCGTGCCGGGGCCGATGATCCACTCGGGCGCGGCGTCGTCGAGGTTCTGCACGATCACGTACACGCGGATGCTGCGCCGGTCCCAGCGGAAGCCGTGGCAGAGGTAGGCCGGCATGGCGACGGGTCGGGTCGGAGGAAGTCTCCCAGCTAGGTACCGAGTGGTAGGTACTCGGAAGAGATGGCGGAGAAGCGAGTGAGCGAGAGAGCTTCTGACTCCCGCCCGGAGGGGACGATGTAAAAAAGGACAGCGCGTGGGCGAGCTCCCAGCGTTGAGGATTTTGAAGAGGGGGGGTTGCTGAGTAACGCGGCTGCTTGCCCGGGAGCTACGGCGCAAAGAGGCGGACGGCAGAACGGCAATGGATACGGGTAAGCGATCGCGAAAGCGGGCTCGGATGAATGATCTCTCGACACGGCCGGTTGTCGGTGGTTCTACGATGGAAGGAAGATGCGATGAGTCTGAAGTCTATTTGCGATGATGGGCGAAAACAAGAATGGGGATGGGCGGGCGGGCCGGAGACATTGAAGAGAGGATAAGATTGAAAAGAAAAGAGAGATTAAGAAACAGAGAGAGATTAAGAGACAGGGAGAGGGATTAAGAAAGAGAGAGAAAGAGAGAGAGAGAGAGAGAGAGAAAGAGAGAGAGAGAGAGAGAGAAAGACGAGGCGGCATGGATCTGACGCGACCGCCCGTCCCGCCGTCCGTGCTGAGCGTGGGCGCAGGAAGGAACAGGAGCAGGAGCAGGGACCGGACCGTTTCTCCTTCGACCTCTGCGAAGGCTCGAGCGACGGACTCGGAGATCGGCCGCTGAGTGACGGACAGGGCTGAGCTCCCGGACAAGGACTTGCTGACAGGCAAGCATGCGAGCAGTGCTGAGTGGGGGCGGGGAAAGAGGAACGCCTGGAACAAAGCAGGTAGGGTCACATGTGACAAGAAGGGTAGTAGTAATAGTAGCAGTAGTAGTAGTAGCAGTAATAGTAGTAGCAGTAATAGTAGTAGCAGTTTTATTAACGTCTGGTGCAAGGGGACCCCACCAGCCCAAGTGTCTCTCTTGGGGGGCAACGCGGCCAGTCCCACCTTGCGCCCTATTTAGCGAGCTATCTGGGGTTGGTCCCTCCAAAGGAGGCTGGGACGGGCAAAGCAGGAAGGGGGAGGTTAAGGAAAATAAGGAAAAGACAGCCGTAAACAAACCCCCTTCCCTACATGCCAACTGTTGACAAAGGAGAAGGGAATCAGATCCGCTGCCTTTGGCTTACACGTCCTCCGGACTAACACGGTCATAGGAACGGGAAGACGCAATAAGAGTAGACAACTGAAAACCATCGGGGTAACCTCCTTCTCGGACAAATATGCGCGCGCCTGGCATATTTGCAACGGACGTAGACAGCACGCGGGCAGCAGAGAGGCTTTCACACCTCCAAGCACAACGTGAGATATCCGCTTCGGTATCCAAGCTTTCTAGCATCTTGTCATCTTCCACGAAAGGGGGGATGAAGTGTAATGGAAGGGAAAGCCAACGCACGCTTTATATCGAACACCCTGGCTGGGCCAATTCAAAGCGTTCTATGCCCTCAGATTTCGACTATGTGCATGCAGAGGATGCCCTCAGAGCCGTCAGTGGCAGGTTGCAGGTAAAAATCAGCCGAAAAACCCTGCGACCTCTTGCCCCTGGTGGGAGTCGAACCCACGAACCCACGCCCTTCAGAGAGGACCTCTCAGCGTACGCCACTACGTCATAGGGGCGATAAGAAGGGTACTACTTATTTTCCACATTGTATTCATCCGTATGCTCCGTACAAGACTTGCACCCTTTTGATAATTAACCCTCGTAGACACATATATCCCAATAAACTCCCGTCATTACCTACTTGGTCTTACGCTCGCTCCCCTCAAGAGCTAGCGCCCCCGTCGTCACCACCACCGCCGCCGCTCCCGGTGCCGCCTAGAAAAAAGTCCATGTCGAGGATGATCTCGTCGAGCTCAGACCGGGGCACCTGCGTCAGGTCCACGTCCATGTCTATCCCTTCCATCCCTTCCACCCCTTCCACCCCTTCCACCCCTTCCATCCCTTCCATCCCTTTCATCCCTTCCATCCCCTCTACGTCGTCCATCCCTCCCAGCCCCAAGCCCACGTCCATGCCGGACTCCATCGGCAGCTCCGGGATGGCCTGCTCCTGGAGGCCCGGCTGGTGCTGCTGCAGCTGCAGCGGGTCCGAGTGCGGCGACGGCGCGAGGCCGAACGCCGCGGTCAGGCGCTGCACCGCCATCTGCTTGAACTTGGCCAGCAAGTCGTCGTCGTCAGCCGCCGTCGTGGTCGCCCCGCCCAGGATCTCGCGCGCCTTGGCCTTGAGCGTCTCGTCGTCCGGCAGCGGCAGGAGGCCGGTGCGGACGAAAGTGCTGCTGCCGCTGGTGCTGGCACTGCTGCCGCCTTCCTGTGTCTGTTCTCGCTCCCGCTCCCGCTCCTGCAGCTGGGCGAACTGCTTGCCCACCTCCTCCTGCACGAACGCCATCAGCCCGCTCTCCAGCTCGCGCGAGCAGAACACGGTGGCCGGCGCGGGGTAGCGCGTGGTGAGCGACTGCAGGAACTTGTTGGCCGTGGACGGCTCGGCGGCGAAGGTGCGCGCGCCGTCCTTGAGCACGACCTGCACGCGCTCGCTGAAGGGCTCGATGCGCGCCTTGGGGTTGGGATGGCAGTACGGCGGCGCAAAGCCCGACCCGCCCTGCGCCAGGTTCCACGACGTGCCCTCCGGCAGCCCCGGGCCGCCGTCCGCCGGGAGGATGCCCACGTCGCGCTTGAAGCGCTGCAGCCACTCCGCGTTGTCCGCGGCCGTCTGGTTCCACGGATCGTCACTGCGCTCCCGGACGCCCCGGCGTTAGCAACACGGAAGAGCAGGTAGGAGACGGAAGGGGCTCTTACTCGTCGTAGAGGAACCAGCGGGCCTGGTGCTGCAGCTCCTGGTCGGTGGGCACGTGCCGGTGCGGGTTGTTGGCCGACATGGCCGCGATCGCGTACCGGCTCAGCTCCTTGGCCAGTCGCCGGTAGCAGTTGGCGTCGTTGAGGAAGTACGGCGTGCGCTTGACGTAGCACGACGACGGCACGTCCCGCAGTCCCGCGATGGGCGGGTTAAATAGTAGGTCATCCTCTCGGCCCGCGCTGCCGGCGAAGGGGTCCAGCAGGCCGGATCCTCCTCCCGGCGTCGTAGCGGACGTCCTCTGCACGGATTCCAGCGTGAGAGGCGCATTCGAGGACGCCGGCTGCTTTCCGAGGTTACCCCCGGAAGGCCCCGAGAGCCCCGAGAGCCCCGAGAGCCCCGAGAGCCCCGAGAGCCCCGAGAGCCCCGAGAGCCCCGTGAGCCCTGAGAGCCCCGAGGGCGCTGGGAGCCCCGAAAGGCCTGCGTGCCCCGAGGGCGCCGAGGGAGACGGCGACGAGGCGGAGAGGTGGCGGCTCTTGAAGGCGGCCAGCCACTGGGCGTTGTCGGCGGCCGTCTGGTTCCAGCCGTCGTCGTACTCGTAGATGATGATGCGCGCGCGCCGCTGCAGGCTCTCGTCGTCAGGCTCGACGCCGGCCAGGCGCTGCGACCGCACGAACTCGGCCAGCTCCGACTCCAGGCGGCTGTAGTTGTGCACGGTCGAGTCGATGGTGCCCGGGTCCTTGGACCGCTGGCCCTCGTCCGCGATCTCCTCGGACCGCGGCAGGTGGGCGCGCTGCCGGAAGGGCGCCAGCCAGCCGGTCGAGCCATTGATCAGGCGAAGCAGGAAGTTGGCCACCTCCTCCGAGGGCCCGCTGGACGTCTCCTCCATGCGGCCGACGGCGTTGCAGGCCTCCAGCTGCAGCTCGCCGTCCATGGCGGTCAGCCCCAGCAGGTTGCGCGCCTTGACGAACTCGTGCAGCTGCCGCTCCAGGGGGCAGTCGGCGAACAGGTTGTCCTTGCCGTTGATCTTGAGATGAGCCATGCGGCTGTCCGACTGCGACCGGATCGGGCCCATCTGCGCCTCCGTGCGCACCGGGTCCGAGGCCATGATCAGGTCGCGCAGCCACGAGGGGCATGCCGACAGCGCGTTGGCCGACAGCACCTCCGACCCGAAGATGATGCGGCAGGCCTCCAGCTGCAGCGCCCTGTCCGTCGGGTCGTGGCCCACGTCGCGCTGGCTCTGGATGTAGTACGCCAGCTCGAGCTTGATCAGCTCGTACGCGTTGCGCGGCGTCTCGTTCGGCGCCACCGTCGCCGTGAACGGCCAGGGCGAGTTCCTCTCGTCGTGGATGAGGTCTGCGCAGAAGAGTCAGCAATTCTCTTATTCTAAAAGGAGGGGGGGGTGGAGGGGGTGCGGAGATACATACATGGCGGGATGGAGTTCTCTACCATCTCGAGCACGGGGGCTTCGAAGCCCCAGTCACCCTTCCAGTCGGCCATGGTGGTACCCGTCTTGAAGTGCTCGGCCAGGTGGTCCACTCGGATGGTCCAGGTGTCCATGACGATGCCGCAGAAGCCGCAGCGCGAGCGGATCTCGGGCGTGGCCACCTTCCACGGCTCCATGGCCCAGCCGACGAACTTGACGTCGTGCACCAGCTTGAGGTGCTGCCGCAGGTGGTCCTTGCGGTAGAAGGTGCGGTCGCCCGACGACCGCTCCTGGCACACCGAGTAGTTGTGGCCCTCGACGTGCGCGTCGTCCGGGTTCGCCTCGCCGCAGAACACGCAGCAGGGCTGCCTCGTGTCCGGATGCGCCATGCGCGGGCCCTTGGGCGCGCACACCCACCGCTCCAGCGACAGGTGCAGCGACTTCTCGTGCCGCTGCCAGTCGTGCTTCGTCCGGAACGTCTCCGTGCAGAAGGTGCACTGGAACGTCTTGAGCGGCACCGCCAGCGACGTCGGGCCCTCCTCCGCGTGCCGCTTGGACGCCGCCCGCTTCCTGCGCCGCCGCCGCCCGCGGCCGAAGGAGCCGAAGGAGCCGAAGGAGCCGCGCGAGGCGTGCGAGTACGCGGACGCGAACGAGCCCCCGCTGGAGTGCGACGTACCCACGCTGCTGGCCGACGAGCCGTTGCAGATGGAGATGGACCGGCCCGAGCCGTCGTCGGTGTAGTTGAAGCTGTACGGGCTGTTCAGGCCCGACGACACCGCCGACGACGACGACGTGATGGCGCGCGCGATATCCGTGACCGACGCCGGTTCGTGCTCCGGCGGCGAGTTCGCCCATCGCTGCAGCGGCAGCATGTTGTCCAGCTGCACGCCCGCGCCCGCGCCCGCGCCCGCTCCGCTTCTCCCTCCTCCGCCGCCGCCCCGGTGGCCCATCTCGAACGGCGAGGGCGTGCCCCGCCGCTGCGGGATGTCGATGGCGCCGGACCAGCTGCGCACGTGGGGCGACGTCGAGCGGGGCGCCTGCACCTTGCCCCGGCGGCGCGCGTTGGCGAACCAGTTGGCGATCTGCGTCTTGTTGAGGCCGGTCAGCCGCTGCAGCGCCTCCTTCTCCTCGTCCGTGGGGTAGGGGTGCCGGTTGTGGGTGGAGAGCCAGTTCTTGAGGATCTTGACCGACTCGCGCGACAGGCGCGCGCCGATCTTGGGCACCACCATCTTGGCGTTGCTGCCCTCGCGCGTGCCCTCGCGCGTGCCGTCGTGCGCGCCCTCGTGGGCGCCCTCGTTGGAGGCGCCGTCGGCAGCCGGGGCGGCTCCCCTCTCCTCCTGCACGCCGGCCAGGGCCGCGATCCCGGACAGGCCCGGCGCGGAGGTGCCGTGATGAGGCGTGGCGTCGAAGACGTGCTCGTCCTCGTGGGGGATCCCGTTCGGGTGGTCGCCCAGCGTCGGCCAGGGGTTGGGGGGGAAGGTAGCGCCCCCGAGGGCGGAAGGGTCGGTGGCGGCGGATGCGAGGCCGAAGCTGCACTCGCACCGGAGGGCCACGCAGCTGGTGCAGTAGCCCTTGTACTGACCCTCCTGGATGGTCTTGCACTGGTAGCCGCCCTGCTTGCAGTGCACGCACGGCTCCTCTGGCGTGTCCAGGACCTCGCCGAAGCACCCCCCCGCCACGTGCGCGATGGCGCTCGGGGCTATGCCGCAGGCGCCGGACGCGCCGACCGCGTTGCTCTGGGCGTAGTGCTCCAGGGCCCAGAAGGAGAAGTCATCGCCGTCGACGTTCTCGAACATGAAGGCCTCGCTGTCGCCGGGCGCGGGCGCCTGCGACGCGAGGTTGAAGTCGAAGGTGCCGCCCAGACCCACGGCCGGGTCGGCGTTGTCCCAGTTGACGAATTGATCCATCGCGTCGACGGTAGGCGTCGTCGACCTGGACGTCCACCTCTCCGGGCGCTCCTCGGGCTCCTCGGGAATCACGGGCATCTGCGCCCGCGGGGCGTCTGCTTACTGCCCACACCGAAGGGCGCGGCGTCGACGCGTTGGTCGCGGCTTGCTGTGGCTGCCGCTTGCTGTGCTGTCACTGGTGCCGGGACTGAACAGCCGCTCGCTGGCTGCTGGAGAACCGAAAAGGCGTGCGCTGACCAGGGCACCCCACTGCGCGCGGCGCCTGTAGTGTCGTGCGAGGGCACCCCGAGCCCTGCGGGCGACAAACGAAAGGCGTGAGACGATGGTTCTGATTAGTCTGGCCCGTCGAACCGCGCTGCTCCCTTCTCGCCACGTCGCCTCGAGAGCAGAGGCCGCAGGCGATACGTCCGGGTCAGCCGGGGATATGCACGATAGCTGGACCGAGGACGAGGACGAAGGTGGACGGAGCAATAAATGAGATGAGCAGGCAGTAGACCACGTTCCACTGAGACGAAGGAGAAGGAGAGAAACGCCCGGGAGGGGGGGGGAGGGGGAGATGGAGGGAGGAGGAGCAAAGGCATCAAAAAGGACATCGAACCGGTTGATCTTTCCCCATCCTTCTCGAACGCGAGCCCGTCCTCGTCTCCCTTGGGCGCACCAGAACCAGGCAGAGGTCGCCAACCGCAGCCGCGCTTCTCTCCCCCCTTTCGAGTCACGCTGTCCTCCCTCTTCTCCAGTCTCGGCCTGCCTGGCGGAACAGCAGAACGGGTGGAGGGACGAGCATGGGCCCGGCCCGGTAGGTTGTCAATTGAAGGGCGTGCAGTTTGCATACGCCCCATAATTTTTGTGCTCCGTTCTCGACCCCGCCCCACCAACCGCTGCGCCGACCTGCCACCCTGCCTGACTCGAGGCCTGGAGTCCTGCAGGCCGACGCACCCTCCTCTTGCCGCCGGCGCACCCCGGCCCCCCCCCCCCTCCTCCTGCCTCTGGCGGTACAGTGCGACGATGCGTCCGGGAGTAGCCTCGTGCCTCTCTGCCTTTTCCTTCTATAGCCTGGAGGAGCTGCGCTATAGCGTGCCTTCTAGAAGGCCCTCCGCGACTGCAAGAAGCCTCTCCGGCTCGCGCGCGTATGGTGTGCACACCATCGAGGCCCCGACATACGAGGTGCCAATCCGGCATGGCCGGCCTCGCCGACCTCCAGGAAGACGAGTCGTCCGCACTGTGGCGCGGGCGACCTTACTGTACCGGGCAGGTTCTGCCGCTCCACCGTGGACCGTGGCTCGCGCTCACTTAGCAGCGGCCCCAGGATTCCCCGTCTGACCTGGTGGCGGTCATCGGCGCGCAGATCTCTTCATCCTGCCAGTGCCTGCCACTGGGCCCGGCCCGGCGCTCGCTGCCTCCTTCGATTGCGGCTGATCGTTACGTACTGCGTTATTCATCATGCCGCCGGCTGCCAACTCCTCGGGGCGTGGGCCGGCCCTATCTTTGAGTAGCGTGCCCGGTCGCATCGCCTCGTTCGTCTCTCATGATACTCCGCAGATATGCCCGCGCCCACGCCCGCGTAGGACTGGCTGGCTTTATGCCTCGGCATCCCGCCCGGTGTTGTGGATACGCCACTCATATTTGAGAGAGGCAGCCCTCGAGCCGTCACATCGAGCCGGCAGCCAGTCCCAGCCATGGTCTCGGTCAGGGACGAGGCTGCGGGGAGACCCAGCATGGCCCGCATCCAAGTTCGAGGAGGAGCTGACTAGGTTGGCTTCTGTCGTCCCGGCTCCGAGGTCTGGGGGGAGACCTACGGGGGACGAGAGCAAGACTCGAGAGAGGATTCCAGCACCTTCGGCACGGCCAGCTATATTTAGCTGTCCTTGGTGGAAATCATAGGCACGAATGAAACTGCACTTTCTGACGGAACCAACAAATAGCAAGCACTTATTCATATTTTGAGGAGATATCGTGACAACGTCCCGACTGGGAGAGAGCATCGTCTGTATGCCCCACTTTTTGAGCCATTGGAGAGACAAACAGCTTCCGCCAGCAGGTGGAATGCAGCTCCACAACAATAGCCAGGCAGGAATTTCAGGACTATATATATAGAGCAGATTGCGTCCTTCTTAAATGGCAGTAATTGCACCCTAGTTTGATTCTAGAGACAGTCAACGGGGCTCACAGATAGATAGAGGCGTGAACATCAATTTAGAGACAGAAGCAAGGCCTAAGGTAGATGTGTCCGTATCGAGGATATGTGTTACAACCCGACTGAATAGACAGGATGAGGTGGTGCTTGCTGGAACGGCAAGGGGGCAAGTCGAAGGCAATCACAAGTTGGGTCAATAGGGCGTGGTAGCTAGGGCACCGTGCTTGGGATTAACCGCTACAGAACCATTATCTAAGGAGGGAGTTGTTCTGGTCCTTATATATCCTGTACCCATGTCATCTAAAGGTGCTGTGCCTGAGCGCTCTGAGGATGCGCGTTGCTTGCTCATGGATGCTCATCGTGTGCTCGTAGGATGCTCTCGGGGCGCTCATCGGGCGCTCATCGAGCGCGGTTTGAGCGTCTTACATAATGTTCCTGTAGCGTTCACGTGATGGCGGGGTTGCCCCCTCCGTCTTCCTGGATTTTCTTTGGTGCCCCACTTCCGCGGCTGACTGAGCCGTAACAATATGCATGTAACCGTGGCTGATTTGACACACAACCAGCACCTCCAGACAGCATAGAGCCAAACTTTAACAATGGAAAGTAATGAAACAAATGAGCAAAGTGGCTTGAGCAAAGATGAGATCAAGTTAAGCAGATCAAAGCAAATAAGATTCACTATTCTGCGTACCTTAAGCTCAAATCTACTAGAGAGGTTTGTCGGATGGCCAACAACGTAACAGCGCCCCGATAGCATACTAGCTCCTAGGCTGTTCCCAGCACGCAAACAACTGCACAGCACTACAGCACTGAGCACTAGAGTTGAGATTGAGAACCTTCTTTGTCTTTACAACAATAAACTAAAGCAGCAATACAGCCCGAAGAACGAAACTAACTTGTCAGCGATGCTCTTCAAAAAAAAAAAAGGCAACTGTGATGCTTACTGGCATACGAAACCACCTCTTAAATTCATAAACCGCGTTAAAATAATAATATCGATTCAATTCTTTTAAATCCTTCAAAGTTCGTCTAAACCGGTTTAAATGCAAGAAACCGGTTAAACTGCAAATGGAGGACTGATTTTCTGGTTTTGATGAGCTCGCTTAGCTTTTTAATTTGACTAATTACTAATCACAGCGCTTAAGATCGGCGATCACCGTATCTACGCACGCGATGGCTTCTGAGCTTCTACATACGTAGGTTGACGCGTTTTTTTTTTCTAGTCGAGACACGAGTTTCCCATGAGCCTACATGAGCCTAACGCTGACGGCGGAGCTTAGGACGACGGTGCCGATCATCGACCTCACCGGCGATGACTCCGATGCCGACAACGGCCCCGTAGCCCGCGCTAGAGGCTTTACCCCGGGCTTTTGGGAAGAGACGAGGCCGGAGAACGGCGTCGGCGCCGAGCCTCCGGCGAAGCGGCGCAGATACATAACGAACGGGGAGGACGAAGGCGAAGCGGAACGGCAGGGGAGGCTGCGGCAATGGCTGCGCTACGATGCTGTCCCTCCACCGGCCTTCTTTGCCGTAGCGGCGAGGCAAGGCGTGCGCAGTGAGGACGACGAGACCGAAAGAGGCACCGCCGTCGTTGACCTGACGGGCATCGAAAACGTGAGCTCCTTTCTCCTCTCTACCTTTCTCCTCTCTTCCTTTCTCCTCTCTTCTTTCCTCCTCTCTATACTCCTCTCTTCCTCCTCTCTTCCTCCTCTCTTCCTCTTCACTTTCTCCTCTCTTCCTCTTCACTTTCTCCTCTCTTCCTCCTCTCTTTCTCCTCTCTTCCTTCCTCCTCTCTTTCTCCTCCCTTCCTTCCTCCTCTATCTCTTCCTCTCTACATCCCCCCCCCTCGCCCCTCCCAAAAAATCCCCCCTCTCTCACTCTCGCTAACCCCGGCTACTCTAAATCGCAGTCGCAGTCCCAACGCTCGGCGGAAACAGCTGGGGCTCCCGGCGAGGCGGGCGGCTCCGTGGCCACAAAGGCTCCCGCGGATGTGGCCGCGGCGGGTTCCCAGGCAGTCGTCCCCCGATTGTCGGAGCTTCTTAATGGGCAAACGGCCGCACGTTTACCTTCCCCTTGGCTAGAGTCCGAGCTGCCTGTCCGGCGTCAGGAAACACCGGGGCCAAAAGCCGAACCTGAGGCAGCGGTACCTCGACGTGGCGATCCAGAGGGACGAGCTCGAAGCCTCGAAAGGGCTGGCAGAGAGCGAGAGGAGCCCCGGCATGACACCGAAGAGGAAAGGGGGCGGGAGAATGATCCATTCGGGCCCGAGAGATCGCTCGGCCCCTCGCCTAGAAGATGGATTAAGCGAACGCCACATGCGGCCCGGGAAGGGCGCGGTATCGCTCCGGCCTCCTCGCAGAACTTCAGGTCGCGTGCCCATATACAGGCCCTGAGGGCAAAGGCCGAGGAGTCGGAGGCAAGCGCCGAAGCGACGGCGAAGAGGAGCAGCTACTTCACTCTGCGCCGCCTGCCGTACCGCCTCGCCGAGGATCGCGAGCAGATCGTCCGCGGCGTCCCGAAGTACCAGAGGGCCGTCCCGGACGACCTGGAGAAGCACCAGACGGTCTTCCACGTCGACTTCTCGGCCGGCGAGGTCGCCTACGTGTACGAAGTTGCGCGTGCCGTGCTGGGCACGTCGCCCTGCTCCGAGGATGCCGTCGTGAGCGAGCTGCCTATCAAGGGCCTTGCGAGGCTTTTGAGGAAGAAGAACGTCAAGTCGATTCCCAAGATCATCCGCAAGATAGAGCCGCTCAGGATTAAGCGGCGCGCCGCCCAGGACATCACCAACTTCCTCACCGACGTCGCGCAACGCCAGGTGCCGGCCAAAGCGCCGCGCATACTCTCCCTGGGGACGGACGAGTTCGACAGGCACGGGGCCGCCGCGAGGTCGACCCGTCTCAACCTGCTGCTCATGGCGCGGGAGGCCGTCGGGGAGAGGGCGTTCGCGTCCCGGCAGGGGTACCTGAATCTGCGCAACGAGCTCAGGAAGCACCGCGAGGACAGCCTGGAGCTGCGGACCGAATGGACCAACTGCGCCGGCGATATCGCCACCATCGCCTGGACGTCGGACTGCGCCTTCATCTGCGGCACGACGGTGCACTCGGACTCGCAAAACCAGCAGTACAACAAGCCGGGCAACCTCGTCCTCGGCTCCACCAGCCTGGGCACGCTGAGGGCATTCGCGGACCATCGGGTGCCCCGCCCCATCGTGGCCGAAGGCGAGAACGCGACCGAGGCCATGAGGCAGATCCAAGACCCCTGGCTCTACTCGTCCGTGGTCTCCTCGGACTACGACCCCGCCCACGACCGGGCGTACACGTCCGGCTTCGACCGGGCGGTCAAGATCTGGCGGGTCGACCCTTCGGGCTCCTCCATGGCCGTCCTCGGGACCTGGCACCACGGCGGAAACGTCAATTTTGTGGTGGTCTCGAAGCACCCGACCGGCCTGGTGGCGACGGCCGCGGACGTGGCCGCGGACGCCGTCCGCATCTACGCCGTGGACGAGGCCGACGTGTCCGGAAGCCCGTACCGGTCCTTCTCGTGCTCGCGCATCGTCGACCCCGAGGGCAACCCCGTCGTGACGGACGAGTGGGCCTACTTCCCGGCCGCCATCCGCTGGGGCCTGTCCCCCGAGGTCCAGCATCTCGTCCTGGTCGGCTACTCGCCGCGCGGCCTGGCCTCCGGGGAGGATAACGACATCCCCGAGGACCGGCGCAACTCGGGCGAGATCTGCCTCTGGGACGGGCTCACGGGCGAGAGATGGCGCATCACCACCGGCACGGCGCAGAACGTGTTCGAGGTGGCCTGGCATCCCTCGCAGCCGAGTTTCGTCGCCGCTACCTCGCCCGTCGGCACCGGCACCAACGGCGCCGTGCTGACCCAGATCCGCGTCTTCCGACCCTCCGACACCGCCGAGTTTGGCGGCCACGCCTACGGCGAGATCCAGGTCTTGGACTGCTACGCCGCCGACATCAACGAGCTCGCTCTTCTGTAAGCAAGCCACCCACTGTCTTTTGCTCCGTCTTCTCTCTTTCTGGTGTGTTCTCGGTGCTAACGACGTTCAATCGCGATCTCGTAGGCCCAACAGCTTCTCCCACCTGTACATCGCCGCCGGTTGTACCAATGGTAAAGCGTACATCTGGGACACGGCCTTGGGCGAAAAGCCCGTCCACATCCTGTCGCACGGCGGTAAGGCACCAAAAGCACCAGAAGCACCCATGCACGGCAGCGTTGTTGAGAAGAAGAGACAGGAGGCTAATCTGAGGCGTTGCCCCCCTCCCCTCCGCCCCACAAACAGAAAACATCGAGGAGCAGGCCGGAGATGTCTCCTCCGTAGAGGATACGGGCGTCAAGTTCGTAGCCTGGGGCACCTCCCCCGACCGCTTCTACACCGGCTCCTCGGACGGCGTGGTCAAGGTGTGGGACATCCGGGCCTCCGACGACCCCGTCATCCGCGACATCCTGGAGTGCCCGGCGCCCGTCTCCTTCGGAGCCTTCTCCCCGGACTTTTCCCAGCTTATCATTGGCGACGCTAGCGGGCGCGTCTTTCTGCTGTCCGTCGATGACGCCGGGATGGACGAGTGGGGTGGCCCCGATCTGCCCACTCAAGCTTCTAAGCCATGCCCCTCCGTGGCCAAGATCACTCTCCCCGACGGCAGTCAGAAGCTCGTCCGCCGACCCAAGCTGCTCATCCCGCACCCGGAGCCGCCGCCGCCGACCCACGACGCGGACGGCAACCCGGCACCGGCCAAGGAGACCGGCATTTCGCAGGCCCAGGCCTATGTCGCCTCCGGCCAGCTGCGCATCCACCACAACCCTGTGATCGGCGCCATCCAGGGCCCCCACTACGCCGAGACCAACCTCTTCCGGCGTGAAGCGCACTTCCGCGAGGATCCCAGCTTCCCCCTCCTGAGCGCCTTCGAGCGCAACCAGCTCGAAAACACGATGATGTTCCGCCGCCGCGGCCCCCTCGGTGGCGCGGCGCCCCTCCGCTCCCCGCACGAGGTGCGACGAGAAGAAGAAGCCTTGGCCCGGTACGACGAGGATGTCGCCGCGCACATCGCCGCCCGCGAAGCCCAGATGCAGCGCAACCTGGCCCTGGACCTCGACGTCGAGGCGCTGTCGCCCGAGTCGCGGCGGGAGCTCGAAGCCGAGGGCGCCGATCTGTACCCCGACGAGCCGGATTACGGCTTCAGCTACGCGGAGGACGTCGAGTGATCGGAATGCGACTCCGACGACGCCTAAGAGGGGGAGGATTTATACTGAAGGAAAGGGAACTGGGATATCTATCCATACGGGAGCCAACGATCGGAGGGCTCGAAAGCCGGTGGCTTACCCTTTACTTCCCACCCTTGTACGTCGTCGCCCCGTCTTCGTCTCCCGCCCCCGTCCTTTTGCGGTCTCGGACCTGTTTAGAACGTTTAGAACTACGTACCTTCAGGTACCTATAGGTAGCCACCAACGAGGGAGGATACATACCACGTAGCTATATAGATAAGGCAAATGACTCATTAGCGTGATAAACATCCTCCTCTCCGCCTGTCGAGATTCCCGCGGGCATGCTCTCCCTAGGTACTCTCCTGACCTCGGGATAGACGGGCGTGCTAGATCGCGTAGGGGGTACCTGTTGGGCAATGAAAGAGGTAGTATTGAATGCTCTCGATGCGTCGATGGACAACGGACAACTTCCTAAGGTACAGATTACCCGCTGGTACACTCACTCACTCCTTTCTGTATCTTCCTCATGGGAGATAGAAACAGGAACGCTAACTGCCCGCAAGCTACAATCACCCGGAGCAGATTCGCGAGTTTTATCTTGACTCAATTCCACTACTTGTACGTACACAAACAGCCAGAGCGCCGTGATTATAACGTCCACGTCACATATCGTACCATACGAATACCGTGGGCATCCACCCACCCTCGACACAGGCTCTGCAGAAGAGGAAAAGATAAATAGGAAAAGAGACTGACTTCACGAATACCTATGTACCTGTACTTCGACAAACCCCGGGGGGCCCCCTTGCCATCGCATGCCATGCGCAAGCAGAAAGAACAATCATTTCCCACCGTGGTAAGGTTGGCATCTACGCACGGAGGACGCGCAGACTACGCACGCAATGTCTTCTTGCTTGCCTATACCCGAGAAAGCCCTCCAGTTTCCTCTTTTTTTTTTCATTACAGCCCTAAACTCCAGTACGCCAAACGGGTATTATGCGTATCCACCAATCCGTGGTCCACCCAAGTCGCGCGAGGGCGACAAGAGGAAAAGGGAAGAGAAGAAAGGGAGCCGCCCACGCATCGAGGACGTGCTGCCTGCTCGTCGAGAGGCTGTATTCCTCCTTGTATTCAAACGAGGCGATGAACCCAAAAAGGGCAAATGCCGCAAACGGAGAGTGAAGAAGAGACGCTCACCAGATATTGATTCCCCCCAATGGCCTTGCGAAGTCCCCACAGGATGCTTTAAGCGCCATTAGCCGTGTTTTCGTCGGGCGCCGGGAAAGCAAAACCTGGGGGGAAGATGGGCATGCCGTTCGCCCCCATAGCGAGACCGAAGGGGAAGCCCGGAGCCGCGGGCTGGTTGCCGGTGTTCGTGCCGCTGCTGCGCTCATCGTCGCCGCGGCGGATATCTCGGCTGTCCCGGCCGTCACGGGCGGAGCCACCACGCCGGCCGGAACGACCACCACCATGGTTGTTGTGACCGCTATTGCCGCTGTTGCCGCTGTTGCCGTTGTGGCCGTTATGACCGCTGGGGCCACCATCGTCCTCCCGTCGCGAGGATCGGGGGCCGTGGGCGCCGCCCCTGTCGGTCTGCATTCGGCGGCTGATAGCCTTGGACGAGACGCCCGCACCGATCTCGATGTCGGGCTCCTCGACGACGAGGCCGGTCACGATGGGCTCGCCTCCGCTGCCGCCCCAGGGAGCGGTGAGCATCCACTTCCTGTCGGCGTCGGTAAGTTTGTTGATCGGGATCACGCTGATGCCCGTCGAGTAGTCGCTGCAGTCTCGCGGGCCGAATCCGACGCCCCATCGGGTCCGGAGGGCGTTGTCTTCCTGGCGGTAATCTTCCATGCCCTCCTTGGCAGCGACGGCGTCCTTGCGGGTGTACATCTTGACGAAAGCGTGCCGCTTCTCCTTGTTCACGATGCAGGTCTGGACGTCGCCGAAACGAGAGAAGATGCTCCGGAGCTCGGGCTCCGACACGGTGACTCCGCCGACAAACAGAGTGCGGCTCAGTACGCGAATCTGTCCATTACCCAGGGTCGGGTCGTGCTGAATCCACTTCTGGGACGGGTTGGGCGGCACGTCGCGGTGAGGGGTACCGCCGCGGCGGCCGGGAGGGGAGCGCTGGCGATAGTCGGGACCACCTCGGTCGCCTGCGCCTCCGCCTCCGCCTGCGCCTCCGCCTCCGCCTCCGCCTCCGCCTCCGCGTCCCCGGCCGCGGTCACCACGGCCCGCCGGCGGCGAACGGCGCCCATACTCGCCAAAGGCGCCACCGCGATCCTCACGAAGACGCGGCGAATCACGGGCGTCCCAGTGGCGCGGGGGAGACCGCGACCGGGAGCGGCCGCGAGCACGAATGGGCGATCGGGAGCCGGTGAAGGGGCGGTCACGTGCGCCCTCGTGGCGGGAAGAAGCATTCCAATCGGCGGGAGGCGCAGCCTGCGAGGGCGCGGCAAACCCGTTCTGCACAGAGACGGGAAATAGAGGGGGTGCGGCCGCCGTGACGGCCGAGCCACCCGTGAGGCCAGGGAGATGGGAGGCGGCAGCAGCGTTACCAGTAGCGCCCAACTGCGTAACCACAGCCGTAATCTGGTCGAGGGATAGGCCCTGGGCGAGGAGGGTCTGGATGAGCAGCAGCTGCTGCTGGAGCTTGGGATCCACATTGGCGGCCGCGACAGGGGGAGGAGGCAGCGCGCCGGCCTGATAGCCGCCTACCTGACTACTGGCGGCGATGGGCGGCGCGCCCACCGACGAGGCAAACTGTGCGCCCTGGAGCTGCTGCAGCTGGAACGGCAGCGCCTGCGCATTTACGGCCGGGGCGGGGGGCTGCTGTGAGGCCTGCGGCGGGAAGAGGTGGCTGGAGCCAATGTGCAGAAGTGCCGGAGGCACGGAAGCGCCAGAGGTGGGAGGCGCAAGGGCACCGTACGGCGGAGGCGCTGCAGCGACGGGCGCAGACGTCGCTGGCCCCGCAATACTAGAATTACTCTGGGCTGCCGCCGTGGTTTGCCGGGCGAGATTGGCAAGCATCTCCGTGATATTGACCGGCATAGCCGGGGGTCCCTGCTGGCCCGGCTGGCCCGGCTGGCCACTTGCCCGCGTGTCCGACGGGGGGCTACCCGGCGGCGTGGTTGTGAGAGCTGCATGCGAGAGCGTCTGGTCAGAGGCAGATACAGGACGAGGCGGCGGGGAGGGAGGCCGAGAGGAGCAAGTGGCAGCACGAGGCGGACGGGCAGGTGGGCAGACAGACAGGCGGATAGACATGCATGCTTCCTTCTCCACACGGAGGGGAAACGGCGGTGACAGGTAATGGGGGTTTACTGGATAATGGGGAATGGATAATGGATAGTGGCTGACATGAAAGAAGGCAGGACCTACTTGGAGGAGCAGCATTCAGCTTCTCCTTGAATGACTCGAGCATCCTGGGGGGGAATGTCTGACCCTTGTCCCAGATATCGAGGAGCTTCTTAATTTTCTCCTACAGCAGCAAAGACAGGTAAGCATATCAACAGGTCAACAGAAGGCAACTTCCTAGGTGTTCGAGTGACAGGCCGCATCGGGACTGCACGGGCCAAGTGGCCGCCCAAGAGGAGGCCCAGCTGGCCAGGCAGAGAGAGTGGCTGCTTTAGACCTAGACCCTGGCTGGCGCGCACGCCACGAAGTCCGAAGAGCTAGTGATCCCAGGAACTGGCGATCCCAGGAGCTGGCTATGCCACCACCAAGCTGCTACTGCCTAGACTAGAGACTCCTGCATATATGGATGCATGTGGCCGCATGCTTGGGATGCTTGCTTGGGAGGCGCGCCAGGTATGCGAGGATGTGTGTGGATGTGTGTGGTTTGTGCATGTGATTGCGTACCTTTTGGTCTCCGAGGGATGAGGTGATGATGTCGTTCATCAGAACGGGCATCAGCTCGGTTACTCTATTCACGCCAGCTGCAAAGGTGCCATCCAGGGCTGAGCTGTTGACCGTCTGGCCGTGTTGTTTGGCCTGTTCCATCCACTTGCGGGTTACGGAGTCTACTACGTAGAGAACACCGAGCTTGTGCGTGGCAGGCGTCTTCTTGAAGTGCGTGTAGAGCTTCTGGATCAGAACCGACTCGGACTAGGAGTGGGAATCGACAGCGTTAGTTTGACATACACCAATGACGGCCGAGACCAGCTGGGCTGGTCCCAGCTACGCGCGTCGAGGTCGAGATCGTGGATGTTCCTACCTGGACATTTGCCACGCAGAGCGCTGTCATGGCCGAGATCCGAGATCCAGAGACGCCAGGCGGCTTGAGGGCCAGCATGGCCTGCAGGCCATTCTCAAGCTCGGCTACCGCAGAAGACATGATGATAGCCGGTGGTGCTGGCTTGGCTACTGTAGACGAAGAAGAACCAGTCCACACACTGGTGCCGGCTGCGACTATGACGAGACAACGCCGGGCAAAGCTGGCTCAACTGCCCTCGGCCAGCCTTCCGTGGCTCGGAGACCTCGGGGAGACCCGGACGAGCCCAGACCGCTGCTCAGATCAACAGTGGTCGGGCGCAAAGGCTAGCGGCGACAAGAGCCCTCGGAAGATATCGCGCTTCCTGATACGTTCGTGCCCCGTCTCCGCGCTGCTGTTGTGTGCAGTCAAACTTTACGGCAACCGCCAGAAGATGGTGTTACTGGGAGTGTCGCGATCAATCCTTGCCAGGCCCACCCAGCTACCCGAGCGGCAGTACGGAGTATGGACTGTACGTCTCTCACAAGACGCGTCAGGCGACTGAAAAATCCAACGGGGTGCGGCAACGTCAATACGTGTTGTGTCTAAAGGGCAGCCTGTGTCCACGGCAGCCCAAAGCGCGTCTTGGTATTGTCCGGCCCTTCCCTTTTCTCTTTTCTCGACTGCGTCCTCCGCAAGCGCAGCGCTGGCGCGAGGGGACACACGGTACCGTAGGGGATCTGAGGTGGCGCTGATCTACAAGGCCTACTCGGGGGGGGGGGGGATTGTTGGAATGAGGAGGTAAGTTGGTCGCAATGCTCTGCGAAAGAGTGCAGCGCAGAGGATGGTGATAAATCTGGTGAGGTTGATGGTTAGGAGGATAAATTGATGATGGTGGCTCGGAGGAGAAGAAGTTGGGAGACGGGAGAATGGCAGGTAGAAAAGTCTTCGCCATGAAATGGGAGGGGCGAAGCGAGGTTTGCCCCACCCCAAGCTTTTACCAAGCGGCAGACGCGCACCACAAATTTGGCTGGCGCTTGCCAGGCATTGCGCCTTTGTTGCCTGAAAACCGAGGCTGCAATACCCTGCGCTGCTCCGCATCCCCGATGCCGCGGAAGTGCATCCTCAATGTGGCTGCCATAAAGCACGGAAGCCATTTCTTTGAGAGCTTTCTCTTCCCATGGCATGAGAACGGCAGCTAGGCTACATAGCTGCTGAATAGAGCCCTAGCACAGTCCGTACAGATTGCAGCGACTGCTCATTCCATTTTAGTTTGTATTCTCCCCGCTCTTGCTCTTCCTTCGCCGCAGTCCCCTACGGGTTTACGGAGCTCGGACTGACGTCAACGGACACCCGGTGTGGGAGCTCCAGCTGTCGGGGACGGGAACTCGACTAGAGGCCAGATGTACGGATTACAGCGCCTCTGCATGCTAGCGCTCCCTCCATGATTACTTTCATCATTCTACTATGGTGCCATTATATCTAGGTCTTATCTAAAGCACCCATCTTTGGGTGTTGTGTAAGGGACGTCCATGGATCCTTGTGTATTAGGAACCGCCATGACAATGTATGATTCCCACTATTGCTTCTTTCCAACCCGGCCCAGAGATTCTAGCCAACTAACTAGGTCCCATACTCCGTAGGCCACCTCGTCTCCCCCATTCCGCTCGAGCGGCCCGCTCCGGGCTGCCTGGATAGATGAAGGAGAGAGAGCGTAGAAATTCTAGAGAAAAGAAAGGACGAGGGGGGGAAGACAAAGAACAAGAGGAACTCCGAAAGAGAAGGCTAGGTAACATGGACGCTGAGGTATCAGGTATCCCTCAGGGCACGAAGTACCGAATACTCCGTACGGACGACTGGAATGCCTTCCGAGGGACAGGTTTTCCGTTAGGCCCCGGCTCGGTTGTTGCCGGGCGCAGCGGGTGTCCCCCACCCCGATACTCCCATGCAGGCTGCGCGGTGAGCGAAACAGGGCCCAACTCAGCGCAGCAACCAACAACCGTGGGACGGTCCCGGGTTATTTCTGCCGACCTGCGTTTTTTTTTTTCCTCGTCGAATTTCCTGCCCTGCCCTATAGATATCCACGGCCCCCTTCTCCCTCAACCTGCTACTCCGCCCTGCGTAAACTATTTCCCATCCATTGAGTCCATCCGCTCAATTGTCCTAACCGCCGTTCACTTTCGCCCTCCTTACCTAATCGTCGTTAGCTCGCCTATCCCCGACAATGGCGTCGTTACGTATTGGGTCCCAGGCCCTGAGAGCTTCTCTTCGAGCTCCGGCTTACCGGAGCACTGCTTTCAGCGCTGCGCGCTGCTATTCCGCTAAGGCGCAGGTAGGAGGAGCTCGAGACCCGGGTCGCATTGGCAATCCTTGATGGCCCTGCTAAGCCGTGCTCGCCTCCCAGACGTTGAAAGAGCGCTTCGCCGAGCTGTTGCCAGAAAAGATCGAGGAGATCAAGGCGCTCCGGAAGTACGTCGCCACATCGCCTATGTTCTTCCCCGGCCCCCCTCTCGCCCCGACCCGGTGGCCGACTCTTTGCTGACCCTTTTTTTTTTAATTCTACGCTACACAGGGATCACGGCTCCAAGGTGGTCGGCGAGGTTACCCTTGACCAGGTATACGGCGGTGCCCGTGGTATCAAGTCCCTCGTCTGGGAGGGTTCCGTCCTGGACTCGGAGGAGGGTATTCGCTTCCGCGGCAAGACGATCCCGGAATGCCAGGAGCTTCTTCCCAAGGCTCCCGGCGGCAAGGAGCCGCTGCCAGAAGGTTTGTCGGCTTCATCTCACCCTACCCTCGACCCTGCCCTCGACCCTACCCTCGACCCTGCCCTCGACCCTACCCTCGACCCTCCCCCCGACGCCCCCGTAACGGCCACCGGGCTCGGGCGCTAACGCGCTGCGACTGTGCAGGTCTCTTCTGGCTTCTCTTGACCGGCGAGGTCCCCACGGAGCAGCAGGTTCGCGATCTGTCCGCCGAGTGGGCTGCGCGGTCCGACGTCCCCAAGTTCGTCGAGGAGATCATCGACCGCTGCCCGACCGACCTGCACCCGATGGCGCAGTTCTCCATCGCGGTGACCGCCCTCGAGCACCAGTCCTCGTTCGCGAAGGCCTACGCTAAGGGCCTCAACAAGAAGGAGTACTGGGGCTACACCTACGAGGACTCCATGGACCTCATTGCCAAGCTCCCCACGATCGCGGCCCGCATCTACCAGAACGTCTTCAAGGGCGGCAAGGTGGCGCCCGTCCAGAAGGACAAGGACTACGGCTTCAACTTCGCCAACCAGCTGGGCTTCGGCAACAACGAGGACTTCGTCGAGCTGATGCGGCTGTACCTGACCATCCACTCGGACCACGAGGGCGGCAACGTGAGCGCCCACACCACCCACCTCGTCGGCAGCGCCCTGAGCTCGCCTTTCCTGTCCCTGGCCGCCGGCCTGGACGGCCTCGCCGGCCCGCTGCACGGCCTGGCCAACCAGGAAGTGCTGAACTGGCTCACCGAGATGAAGAAGGTCATCGGCGACGACCTCAGCGACGAGAACATCAAGAAGTACCTCTGGGACACGCTCAACGCCGGCCGCGTCGTGCCGGGCTACGGCCACGCGGTGCTGCGCAAGACGGATCCCCGCTACATGGCCCAGCGCAAGTTCGCCCAGGAGAAGATGCCGGAAGACCCCATGTTCAAGCTGGTCAGCCAGGTCTACAAGATCGCCCCCGGCGTCCTCACCGAGCACGGCAAGACCAAGAACCCGTACCCGAACGTCGACGCCCACTCGGGCGTCCTCCTGCAGTACTACGGCTTGACCGAGTCCAGCTACTACACCGTCCTGTTTGGTGTCTCGCGAGCCCTCGGCGTCCTGCCGCAGCTCATCATCGACCGCGCCGTCGGCGCCCCCATCGAGCGGTAAGTTGCCTCTCTCCGCTCCCCACCCCGGATCCCTCGCAGACGCAGGTCTCGGGAGACTAACGCGCTGTTCCTGCAGGCCCAAGAGCTTCTCCACCCAGAAGTGGATCGAGATCACCAAGAAGCTGTAAAGGGGAGGTGCGGTCGGCTGCAGCTACCCCCTGGGTAGCCTGTACTCTACAGACTGTACGAAGACCTGAGCGCCGTAGTGGCGGCGGTGGCGGCAGTGGCGGCGGTGTGGGCGAAGATTGGACACACCAAACTGAGTGTTAATACTGGGTACCTTTGGTAGGTATAGATGGGACGACATGGGGGGCTGCACATGCGTCGGACCCTTCCGAACGACGGGATGTAAAAGAGGCAGGGGCGATACCCCTTCCCACACTTGTACTATACATTCCGCTATTCCACGGCACGGCTTCCTTTCTACTCTCTCCCCTACCATCTAGACAGTCGGAGCAATTGAAGGCTTTCGCAGGACTCGAGCTGGCTCGGTACGGCCGGATTCTTCGCGCAGTACTCCGTAGGCGCACAGCGCAGCAGCGTCAGCTCCGAAGCGTGCAGCGGGTAAGCCGCAATATTGGGGTGGTATCGGGCTGGTGGCACCGTACGCGCCCGCCGGCCGGTGATCCAGACTGGACCCTGTCGTTAGACGTGGTGCAGCTCCGTGGTGCTGCTCCGTGTGAGGCACTCCGTCGCTGAGCCCTGGTACTGCCGTGCTCGTCTCTCCCCTGCTGGCAAGGGCTTTCCCCAAAGAAAGTCCGGACAGCACTGGCATCGGGGCTGGTTCAGGCCTGTGGGTCGCTAGAGACATGCGCGACGGCGCCCCCCCCCCCCAAAAAAAAAAAGGTTTGTGTTGAGCCGCGAATGGTGAATGGTTGAGAGCTCAAGGACAACCAATGAGAGGCGAGCAAGCAGCGCTTCGGGGTCCCCAAAACCCAGAACGGTTGAGCTCAGCCCGCCGAAAAAACGCAGCCCCCAGCCCAGAGGATGGGGACCGGTTCGGCGGCCATCCCTCGCAAGCTGACACTGCATTGCCGCATCCAGCAGGTCTCGGGCTGGGCTGAACAAAGATCCAAGCCACCTACCATCACGCCCTAATTAATACGAAGGAATCGGCAGGAAAGGAGGGGGGGGATCTGAAAGGGGGGGATCTGAAAGGGGGGGATCTGAAAGGGGGGATCTGAAGGGGGGGGGGGGGTCTGAAAGGGGGGGATGTGAAAGCAAATAGGCCGAAGGAGCAAATCGATGCCTCTTTTTTGTGCGCAGCAAAGCAAGCAAGCAGGCAAGAAAGCAGAGCACAAGAAAGCAGAGCGCAATATAGCCCTCTCTCACTCCCTAGTGACCTTACCTATGAGGGTCTTCCTCGGCCGCTGTTTCTGCGCTAAGACTAGCTTTGCTGCCGCTGCCGATGGGGTGCAGCGACGTCAGGGCTGTATCTCGGTAACACGTGCAAAAATGGCTGCGGAAGACAGGACAGGCATGCAGCCCAAAAGTATCGGTGAGCTGCCAAGCCTATGGCGAGCGACGGGGACACTGGGAGGCCAGTTGTCGATCCCCTTTCTTGGCTTATCTCTCCTGCACTCCTTCCACTTCCTCCCCCTCGACAAAGAAGTCAACTCACTGAAGGGACAGCAAGAGAGACGGCCCCGCCGCCATCCTTCCCTTTTTTTTTTTTCCGGGCCCACTCGGTTGAAATTGCCCTGTCGCTCACTGCTGGGCTACTGGGCCACCAGCTACCTGGTAGTAAGCAACCTGTAGCGAGTCTTAGTACATAATAGCCTCACCGACCCGATACCTTTATCCCGCCCTTCCTCTTTTTCTCCTCTTCTCACTCCTCTTCATCGTTTCCGCAATCCTCACTGCGAAGAAGCACCCTCTCGCCTTGGTCAGGCCCCTTTCCACCCCCCAGCTTGCCACTCATGTCCGCGGTCGCTACCGGTGCCGGCGTGCCGGCTCCCCTGACGGAGAAGAAGCTCGAGAAGAAGCCGATCAAGTTCTCCAACCTGCTCTTGGGTGCCGGTCTCAACATGTTCGAGGTGACGACGCTCGGCCAGCCTCTCGAGGTCATCAAGACCACCATGGCGGCGCATCGCGGCGACGGCTTCGCCGCTGCTCTGTCCCGCATCTGGAACCGCGGCGGTGTTCTTGGTTGTGCGTGGAGCTCTCCCTTCGTCTTTCGCGCGCTCTCGCGCGCGCTCGATGCCCGATTGAAGGGCGGGCGGAAGGAGTACTGACAGTCATCTTGCGTGTGCGCACAGTCTACCAGGGCCTGATCCCGTGGGCCTGGATCGAGGCGTCGACCAAGGGTGCCGTGCTCCTCTTCGTGGCGTCGGAGGCCGAATACTACGCGCGCTCGGCGGGCGCGTCCGAGTTCGTGGGCGGCATCCTGGGCGGCGTGACGGGCGGCGTGGCGCAGGCGTACGCCACCATGGGCTTCTGCACCTGCATGAAGACGGTGGAGATCACGAAGCACAAGATGGCCGCCAGCGGCCAGGTGCCCACCAGCACCTGGGCCACCTTCATGGACATCTACCGCCGCGAGGGCATCCGCGGCATCAACCGCGGCGTCAACGCCGTGGCCATCCGCCAGATGACCAACTGGGGCTCCCGCTTCGGTCTGTCGCGCCTCGCCGAGCAGGCCATCCGCCGCGTCACCAACAAGGAGCACGGCGAGAAGCTGAGCGCCTGGGAGAAGATCCTGGCCAGCGGCCTGGGCGGCGGTCTCAGCGCTTGGAACCAGCCCATCGAGGTCATCCGCGTCGAGATGCAGAGCAAGAAGGAGGACCCCAACCGGCCCAAGAAGATGACGGTCGGCAACACTTTCCGCTACATCTACCAGACCAACGGCATCAGCGGTCTCTACCGCGGCGTGGCCCCGCGCATTGGTCTCGGCGTCTGGCAGACCATCTGCATGGTTGCCATGGGCGATATGTACGTATTCTTGCCCTGCCTCCTTCGCCTCCTTCGCCCACTTCGCCTCCCTTCCCCCTTCCGCCTGCGTACGTGCGTATGCTAACGTCTCTTCCACTTCCGTAGGGCCAAGAGCTACGTCGAGAAGCTGACCGGCGACAAGGTCACGGCAAAGCATTGAGAATCTGGCGTTCTTGGGGTGGTCGGTTAGGAAACTGATGACCGGTTTTCTGGGTTTCTAGATTATAGACACTATCCGGGACAAAGGAGAGTACCACTGGGTGACTTTTGTTTTTTTGGAGACCTTACCGACCGGCTTCGTCGCTATATGGGTTCGCTCTGGCTTGGTTGGTTGGCATGGGACGGGACGAACAGCAGGATAAATCGGGGCCGAAGTTGCTGGATCGCCTATATACGTGGACAGGTAGCAACTGTAAGGTTGCGTTAAGTACGATTGACGTTTGGCTGTTGTACCGCCTCTCTCTAGTATCGTCGTGCCAGCTCGTCCTTGCTCATCTTATTGTTTCCTCGAGTGCTTGCCGTTCGTGAAGTACGTTCTCTATCCCCTGGTCCCAATTGGGGCTTCCATAGAACGAGTTGACCGCATAATGCTGGGTGAAGACGGCCACCGTCCGCAGCAGTAACGGAGATCTATTCTCTCTAGAAATATCCTGTCCACTCCACTTCATCGACACGTCTGCATGCAGATAGGGCTTCTTCCCTCCCGGCTACTTCAGCAGATCTTGCGATGAATGAAGGCCTCAGCCCTGAAGACATCCTTCCGTCCTCTCCTCCCCCTCCTCCGGTTTGGTCCGTCTGTTCCTGTGACCACAATGGCCGGCGATAGAATGCCAGTCCTCCTGATTTTCACGTCTCCATCTGCAACGCACGCCGTATGACGACCGGATCCCTTCCCTTGGGGAGGGCCAAGCAGATAAGCAGGCGCATGGGTAGGGAGTTGAGCAAGACGAAACGGATACCCCCAGAGGGCTGCTTAGAGTTTTCCCCTCCTACGACCGGTTATCACCAGATGAGGCAAGAAGCGATGTTTTGTTCTTGAGGAACAGGTGGTCAGGAGACCAAAGTTCCCCCTGTCAGTTGCTTCCGTCCGCGCATCATAGACATAGTATACTGTGTGCTTGTCCCTCGCTTTGCTCGAGTCCAGGAGGTAAAAGGTATAACCGCCCAGTAGGGAGGCCGGTTGTCTACCTAGTCTGAGTAGTTGGTAGCCTAGGCACCTTTCTATTGGCCTGTCTTGTTTCCTATCCATCTGTTCTGTCCGTCGCTATCCTGTCCCTCGTTCTAGCGGGAGATGCTCTTCGGCGAGGTTCATTGGGAAGTTCCTTTTTCTGGATCCTTCGGGAGGATGCGGTAGGTGGATAGGTAGGTAAGCATATGCATGCAATCTGGTTAATGCCAGTAAGTAGCAGCTAGTTCTCTAGCACCCTCCTTAGGATCTCCCTGTCCTCCTCCCATCACCGTCCAAGGCGTCACTACTACTTCCTCGGCCCCTTGATAAACATGCAGTGCGGACTGTATCTCCGAAAACGCTCCCCTCTCCTTCTACATCGTTTAAGCCACGGAAGCCCCCTCTCTTTCAACACCAGTTAGCTACAAGGAAGTCCCCCCTCCTTCAACATGAGTTAGGTACTCGGAAGTCTTCCTCATTTGGTCATCCTCTCAAGAGGCAACACCATAATAGCTTCTCCGTTTCTTCTTCAAACAGCCGCCTGGGAGGGCTCTTCTTCACGGCGAGGAGCGTGCGAAGCCTCTACGCGCATATGACGTTGCTTCATGCCCTCCCCGCTTCACCACGCACCAAATACGTGCATGACAGGGAGGGTCTCTTGCTCTCGGCGTTTCGAAAGTTTCATGTTCACGGGGGTTGTCTTAAGGCTGTGATCTAAATAGATGCCTGGAATTTGCATGTGATCTAAGATCTGGGGTACGGTCCAGGTAGTAATTCTGCTCGATCGTATCGGTGTAGGTGGCTAATACTTGCTTGTAGCCTGACGAGAAGTGAGCGAATAAGCGAGCCCGAGATATTAAATTCCTACCTCCTTTCTCACGGAGCTGCTGGATCCCGCAGTTTGCTGTCAGTCGGTAAGCGGATCCCGATACCTCCCCTTGTCTCTATGCGCTCTGGTCGCTGTGGACTCGAACCTGTCTATGGGTAGGTACAGCTATCGTGATGATTACGACTTGATTGTTTTTGCCTGTCTGTGATCCCTGGCTGGCCGTCTTCGCGTGAACCATGTCACTTCGCTTGTTCCCTTCAAGGGCACCACGCCACAAGGATGGTGGCGATCTTACTCCGCTTAGGCACTAAAGTAGGGCACTCCTTACTCCTTGCTTCGCACTCGCCTCTTGGCTTGGATCCTCCTCGAGACTAACCTAGGTACGTCTTGCCTAAGGAGTTAAGGGGGTGCCTTCCCAAATCCAGCACGTCGCACTATCGTATATACCCGTGTAAAACAGCTCAGCACGCAGGTAGGTACCTCCTTATGTAGGCATGTGGTAACGGCAACGGAGCTGACCGCCTGGGTGAGGAACTTGGAACTTGGTGAAATGAAATGAGCCTTGGCGGCGGGAACACACAGGGCCAAGGCCGGCTGGGCCCAAAGCCATCGCGCACACTGCGCACGACCAAAAAAAGAAAGAAAAGGCGGTGTTGAAAGTTGTGTCGCGGGGGAAGAGAAAGAATCCGTAACTGTGCAACACCCGATCCGAGAGCGTAGTGCGCCGTGAGGCTTTTTTGCCAAGCTCTCTCCCTGCGCTCCCTGGGGATCCTGCTAGGAGGTAATCTGGAGCCAGGGGTATTAGGAAATGGTCTTCATACTGCAAGCCACTCGGTAGTTACCGCCAAGCTGTTGCAATGCGTTGTCGACCCGCCCATAATCACTCTGCTTTGTGCTCCATACTCGAACTCCGTCCGCAGGTACGAGAGCAAGGTCGCCCCAGAAATGGGAGCGCCAAGCAAAAGAGGGGTGTGGCATGCGGAGCCACCTCCCCATCAATAACCTCTATATATCAGGAGGTCAGAGGAACGAAAAGACCTCGGGCGATGTGCGTCCCATCATTTGTCAAGGCGAAACCGGTTGCTAGCTTCAGCTATATTATTACGAAGGACAAAAAAGGTGGGCTTGCTGAGAGACAACGGTGACTTGGCGGTCAGCCAAGGAGCCGCGCCAAGCCAAGGACACCTACTAAACGCCGCTCCTTCTCTCGGGATCCCCGCTCCGAGGGGAAATGCCGGAGAACCTTGTGGTGAGTTTGCCCTTACTCCTTGTAGGTACCGAGTAGGAAGGTAAGTAAGGAACATGGAAGTGCCTGGCAGAGTCGGCGCCGCACAAAAAAATACAGTCCAAAAAGCCCTCATCCTGCTGCTGCGTCGCTTATCATTACAAATGGAGTCATCCGAGTAGTACCCAGTAGTGCCAGTCAAACAGTCAAACGGGAGGAAGCAGGGGAGGTAATGCGCGCTGGTCGTTGACGCACAACCTGAGTCGGTATAAGTCATGGTGATGCCGATGGACCGCCGGAGCCGAAACCGGGGAATCTGCTCTTTTCGACGCTGAGCTTCTGTGCGTCTGCCCCGGTTCGGGCGGAGGAAGACGCGGCAGTTGGCCACGCATGAACTCCTAGAGTGCGCTCTAATTCTTGACCGTCGTTCTGGAGGGGGGGAAGAGAAGCCGAGCTGAACGTGGGCAGTCATGCAAGGCTGAAGGTGGTGGTGGGTAGACGACTTGGTATTAGCCTATGAAACAACACCGAATGGTGAGGTTGGCAGCACCTGACTTGTTGGGCAGGTGGGAGCGGTTGGTAACTGCGAGTATGGATGTAACTGATGGTGAGGCTGAAAAAAAACGCTGCCCAGTGTACTGTGTATTTTGGATCAACCGGTTCCAAACATTTCTGCTGTTCATCGCTACTATCGAGTTTGCCACCGAGGCCGTCTGGGGCGTTTGTTTCGTTTCTGTAATCCGTAGATGGCGAACTACGACCTGTCCACTCGCTGCTATGCACTCGGTACTCAGAATGCGCGATATGGCTTTGTGGCTGTCGAGTCGGTTGCATTCCTCCTTGGCGGGGGGAGAAAGAAATTTTTTCGTGTTCCTTCTGCTCGCTCTCATCGGCCACTAAGTCGCTCATCGTCGATGCAGATGCTTCTCGCAAGCAAGGTCATCCCCGTTCCGTTTCATATGGCTGTTTCAAGTAACAAGCTTGCCCCGCGTCATGGCCGTCTCTTCCCAGTCTCGGAGCGTAAAGGGTATCCCGTAGAGAAGGCCCTCTTGTCCCTTGCGTTGCACGGCGCAAGCAGCGATCGGCTTACCGCCGTTCGTCGGCTGCAGGAGCTTAGCTTCTTGAGATATGCCGCGCAGCCTACCCGTTTCGTGGAGATCTCAAACGCACGCCTGTCTTCCGTCCGGGTACTTCGGTCGTAGTAGTCAGAATGGATTGGAAGCCCGCCCGAGGAAGAAGGACACCGGGGCGCGACTGGCGGCACGCGGTAATATTACTCAACATGCCTGTGCTCAAAACGGCGAGGCGCCCGTATGCAAGCAGGATGTGGGAAATTATGGAATTCCGCCGACATTGGCAATGCCTATGCTGGTGCAGCTGCAGGGTCCCTTCGAGGCGTTTGGGCCGAGGGCATATCATTTCGAGGGTCCAAGCCGTCCAGGACAGGGGCTCCACGAGAGATACCCGCAATTCGTACTGAGCAAAGGGAGGACAAGGAGGACGACCCACGCCGTTCCTTTTACCCACGGATGCTCGCGTCCTCGCGCCAGCGCATGCAGCTTGTTTCGCTCACGGCAAGAAAAAAGCCGTGTTGGGGGCTTCTGCGCAGGTGGGATATAATACCGGCCTTCCCCTTTGCGCTCTAGCGCCTCGCTCGGATCGACCAATCTATTGCGCGCCGAAAACTGTCGCGTGAAATCGGAATTTTCATGGGTGTGGTATGCCGGCTCCTCTTGCGTCTCCTCACACTGTATACGGGACGAGCGCTGGCTGAGTGCGCTGGATGCGTCGGCATCGCTCCCTCGGTCTCTCGGCGTTGTGCGGAGAGCCCAAGGGGGAGCACGCGAGGCGTTTCCTCCCTGGAGCTGAGGGACCCTCTTAAACAGGCGGCCGAGGAAACCGGCGGTCTGTATGCTTTGCGTAGCTCGATACCCAGTCCTCCGCGGAAGAGTCTGGAAGCTGCAAGCCGGCGTGGAGATACGTGTTTCTGAGGATCAGGTCTCGTCCATGGGGCAGCCTGGTGAGTCTGTACGAAGCAGCACCTAGCACGTCTTACTCATCGGACAGCGCGGGAGGGAGTTGGCCGACTCATGTCCCAACCCCGCCCTATCTGCCTATGAACGTCGACGGTTGCCAAAGAGCGACTGGCATCTCGTCAGAATGCCGAGAATTCTGAGTCGCTGGTGGCAAGGCCGCCGGAACCGGTAACCAGGACGAACGGTCGCAAACAGCCTATCACGGTGGAGGCTTTGCTGGAGTGAGGGGATCGAGGGCGCTCCCGCGGAAACGATCGAAAATCTCCCGCGAGCCGGGCGAGCCTCCCCGGAAGTCGGCTGGGGACCACGCTAGACGACTAAACTACCTGTCAAGTGGCGGATGCTGGGGGCGGTGGTGGTGGCTGCTTGGCCTGAGCGGCAAAAGACGATGGAAGAGAACGCCTTGCTCCGGGGGGGTGCGGGCGGCATCGCCGATTAGCTAACCTCTGCGATCAGCCGGAAGGAGGGTGCGCGGTCCAGAAGGGTTGAATTTTTTTTGAGAAAAAAAAAACAAAAAAAGGCGGCGCCGGCGTTCCCAGCCGGATCTGTCGGTGACTCGAGTCTGACACGAAATTGGAGCCTCTGGACTCCTGTAACATGACGTAGGCGCCAGCCACCCTCTTCGGCGCCGAACTTCGCTGACGGGCAGTCCTTCGCCCAGAGCCGAACTTCAAGAAGGGCCAAGCTAGGGAGCCGTTGACCATGCCTGCGCACGAGTCGCGCTCGGATCGAGTCGGCTCGCCGGCGAGAGAAGGCGTGACGGCGGAGTCTGGATTATTAGCCATAGACCGGAGGAGAATCGCATCAGCGAAACGGAAGCGAGGCCCCCCAGCCAGAGCGATGCGACGGCCGATACGGTGGATGCAAAGAGCGTTATTCCCACGAGGAGCAACAAAATAGCTCGTCCCGCTCTGTCGCCCTGTCGAGCCTGTCCACCCATCGCAGGCGCTCTCGCACCCCACATTTCTTGGATCGGGATTCCGCAGGAGCAGGGCGGCAAAGTGCGAGCTGCCCCCTGGCACGCACCGTGGACAAGCACCGGTTGATATGTCGGCGCGGGAGGCTCTTGTGCAGGGGATCCATGGAAAAGAGAATCCAGAGCCCACACTCTCCCGGCTCTGGCCACTCAGAGGCTGCCGCCGTTGCATGGGCGACCGCGGTCTGAGAAGTTCGCGGGCGGCAGCGGGTGGACGAAAGCTCTCGGCCTGTGGCCCGTGGCCCAGGCCAAGCCGCCTATCGATGCAGTGAAGATGGAGATCGTCCCTTTCCGCATCGAAGGTGTACGGGGTACATGCTTCTCCCAATTGGGTTCGGAAAAGCCGGTGGGAGCTTCGCAGGAGGTCAATTGACGCTTCCGGGCCAAACTGGAGCTCGGTCTCGCCTTCTGACCGCCGGGAGGGTGCCGTTGTTTTGTTCGGGCGCGTCATTTTCCACGGTGTCGTCATGTCGGAGAGGCAGCAGAAAAAATCCCGCAGGACGGCCGCGAGAGGAAATTTTGGCGCGGTACATGGAGTGGGCCTGTGGGTCCAGGTACCTCCGCACTGCGAGACCAGCCAGACCAGCCCGTCTGGGGAGCAGACGACGGGCTAGCAGTACCTGGCGCCCAGGCGAGATTGATGTAACTCGATTGCGACCGGCACCCAGTGGGGCCTCTCATTGGCTGGGAGACGGTGCTCGCCAGGCCGATACGGGAAAGTAGCTTGGACCTTGGTGGCCCGCAAAATGGCGGCGATGGGCGAGACAGAGCGAGCAGGCATCCTGGCTGCTCCAGATGGGTGACCCCCAACTGGCTCGGCAGGGCGGGTTTTTTTTTTCTCTCATACGGAGTACCTTACCGCAGGATGGAGAAAGCCTGCTGGGTCGATGCACGATCAGGTAGCTAAGCTCCAGCGGCTCCCTGTTGGCCAGCACCCGTAGCTAGTCCCCGAGTGCACTGACAATAGCGTACAAGCATCCGGACAGGGCACCTTAGTAAGGGTGTAGATTAGCAGCTCGGTCATGCAGTCGAGTAAGGCAAGGAAAAATCGAGGGGGGGAAAAGGGAAAAGAAGCGCGACCGAGCTGGGGACGAGAGCGGGCCCGTCCCCATCCCTTGCAGGCCTGTCCGGGTGCATTCGCCATTCGCGCATCTTGCTCACTCAGAGCCAGGGCCAAATAAAAAGAATCGCGCAGCTTCCTCCCACCCTCCTTCCATTCTTCCCTCTTCCCTCTCTTCTCCCAACACCCACGAAGGCCCCCTTCCAGAGGTACTGCCGCTCTCAGTCTTCCATCCATTTCGTGGGTGCACATCTCCCCTCTCTCTCCTCCTCCTCTCCGCCGCCGTCAACCCCCCCTTCACCTAGGTTCAACGTCGACAACTGTTGCTAGCTCCTCAACGTGTACGTGTTTCCCCCAACGCCGGTTTGCTTCTGCTCCTGTTCTTGCTGCATTCGCTTCCTGGCAGTTCGCTGCCGGTCAGCTCCCTTCAGTACCCTGCGCCTTCTGTGTCTGCCACTACCCGTCATCTATCACGCCTATCTCTCGCGCCCTTGCAACTTTTCCACTCGTTTCTACACTGCCTATTTCGGCCAAAGAAAACATTGCTCTACCGCGTCCCGCGCTACCACTACCCTCATCCCGAGCAGAATTTTTTTTTTCTCACCACTCCTACACCTGACCCCCCCCCTTCTTCCTCCCGATCTCCCTGTTTTTATTACCCGCAGAAATTTTTTTTTCTTTTTCGAGATCATCCTTCCGTTCTTGGGCGCAAACTTATTTTTAATATTGATATTGGCAGGCCAACTAGAGCTCATCTGCGACAACGGTACCGACAGCCACCATGGCTGAATCTAATTCTGCCACGACTCCTGCGTTGAACACGCAGATCGAGTCGGGCAACTTTGACGAGAAAGAGGCTGCTCGTCGCGAAGCTCCCGCTCCGACCAAGGCCAAGGTGGAGGACGAGGAGGAAGAAGATGAGGATATCGACGCCCTGATTGAGGATCTCGAGTCGCAAGACGGTCACGGCGAAGATGACGACGAGGAGGAGGAGTCGCCTCACGGCGGCCGCGTCGTCCCTGAGGACATGCTCAACACTGACACTCGCATGGGTACGCACTGGTCGCAAGCCGCCTGCATCGCGAAACCGGCACCAATGTCTTCTGCGCCCGACCAGCCGTGCTAACCAATCGCGTGTCTTCGTCCAGGTCTTACCGACCACGAGGTTGTGAACCGCCGCCGGAAGTAAGTCCAACGCCGACGGGAGGCTTCTCCGATGGGAGAGAGCCACCGTCTCCTGTCCGTCATAACTCCAGAGAATTAACGGTGTGCGTTCTGTCTAGGTATGGTCTCAACCAGATGAAGGAGGAGAAGGAGAACCTAATCCTCAAGTTCTTCGGTTACTTCATTGGTCCCATCCAGTTCGTCATGGAGGTGAGTTTACTGCGTTATTTTGCGTCTTTCATGGAATCACCGATCCCGACGAGGAGGAGCTTGCTGCTGGCCAGTTCCAATTGGCCTAGGCAGCTCCCGCCCAATTCCCCCACCTTGTTTCCCGGGATTACCGAACCGCAGGGGGAGGGGAGGCGGGGGGGCGCGGTTGAGAAACATTGTTTCGGCGATCGTTTATGCTGACAGTTGGATTTTTCCAGGCCGCTGCCGTCCTTGCTGCTGGTTTGGAAGACTGGGTCGATTTCGGTGTTATCTGCGGTACGTCGTTCTGTTTACCATGCCATCCCTGTCTTTGTCGCGCACGCCGCGATGTCCTAGGTGCCTCGAACCTAAATCGATGGGAGCTCGTGTATGGCCCAATCCGATTGGCTGCTGTTTTCTTGCGCTCCTGTTGGACTCGTGGCAGCGACGTGGCACTTTCTGCCCCATCTGTGGGGGATACAAGTACTAATGATACCGAACAGCGCTTCTCCTGCTTAACGCTTGTGTCGGTTTCGTCCAGGAATTCCAGGCTGGTTCCATCGTCGAGGAGCTCAAGAAGACTCTGGCTCTGAAGGCTGTTGTTCTTCGTGACGGTACCCTTAAGGAGGTCGAGGCCCCGGAGGTCGTCCCTGGTGACATCTTGCAGGTCGAGGAGGTACGTAGAAAGCGCCTGCTCTGCAGCGGGCGGAGAACACGCGTTATGTGCTTGTGCAGGTCCTAACGCAGTCGATAGGGTACTATTATCCCTGCCGATGGTCGCATCGTCACCGAGGATGCCTTCCTCCAGGTCGACCAGTCCGCCATCACTGGCGAGTCTCTCGCTGTCGACAAGCACAAGGGCGACCAGTGCTACTCGTCTTCCGCCGTCAAGCGTGGCGAGGCCTTCATCATCGTCACTGCTACCGGCGACAACACCTTCGTCGGTCGCGCTGCTGCCCTGGTCAACGCTGCGTCTGCTGGATCCGGCCATTTCACGGAGGTCCTGAACGGCATCGGCACTATTCTGCTGATTCTCGTCATCCTGACCAACTTGATCGTCTGGGTCTCCTCGTTCTATCGGTCCAACCCGATCGTGCAGATTCTCGAGTTCACTCTGGCCATTACCATCATCGGTGTCCCCGTCGGTCTTCCCGCCGTCGTCACCACCACCATGGCCGTCGGTGCTGCTTACCTCGCCCGGAAGAAGGCCATCGTCCAGAAGCTGTCCGCCATCGAGTCTCTGGCCGGTGTTGAGATCCTCTGCTCCGACAAGACCGGCACTCTCACCAAGAACAAGCTGTCCCTCTCCGAGCCGTACACCGTTGCCGGCGTCGACCCCGAGGACCTGATGCTGACTGCCTGTCTCGCTGCTTCGCGCAAGAAGAAGGGTATGGATGCCATCGACAAGGCCTTCCTGAAGTCGCTGAAGTATTACCCCCGCGCCAAGGGTGTCCTGTCCAAGTACAAGGTCATTCAGTTCTACCCCTTCGACCCCGTCTCCAAGAAGGTGACCGCTATTGTCGAGTCGCCCCAGGGTGAGCAGATTACCTGCGTCAAGGGTGCCCCTCTCTTCGTGCTCAAGACCGTCGAGGAGGACCACCCCATCCCGGACGAGATCGACCAGGCCTACAAGAACAAGGTTGCCGAGTTCGCCACCCGTGGTTTCCGGTCCCTCGGTGTTGCGCGCAAGCGGGGCGAGGGCGCGTGGGAGATCCTCGGTATCATGCCCTGCTCCGACCCTCCCCGTCACGACACCGCCCGCACCATCAACGAGGCCAAGTCCCTGGGTCTGTCCATCAAGATGCTTACTGGCGACGCCGTCGGTATCGCTCGCGAGACCTCGCGCCAGCTCGGTCTCGGCACCAACGTCTACAACGCCGAGCGTCTCGGTCTTGGCGGCGGCGGCGACATGCCCGGCTCTGAGGTGTACGACTTCGTCGAGGCTGCTGACGGTTTCGCCGAGGTGTTCCCTCAGCACAAGTACAACGTCGTCGAGATCCTGCAGCAGCGTGGCTACCTGGTTGCCATGACGGGTGACGGTGTCAACGATGCCCCGTCCCTGAAGAAGGCCGACACTGGTATTGCTGTCGAGGGTGCCTCGGATGCTGCCCGCTCTGCTGCCGATATCGTCTTCCTCGCCCCTGGTCTCGGCGCCATCATCGACGCTCTCAAGACTTCGCGCCAGATCTTCCACCGCATGTACGCCTACGTCGTCTACCGTATCGCCCTGTCCATCCACCTGGAGATCTTCCTGGGCCTGTGGATTGCCATCCTCAACCGGTCGCTCAACATCGATCTCGTGGTCTTCATCGCCATCTTCGCCGACGTCGCCACCCTCGCTATCGCCTACGACAATGCTCCTTTCTCCAAGACGCCCGTCAAGTGGAACCTGCCCAAGCTCTGGGGCATGTCCGTCCTGCTCGGTGTCGTTCTGGCCGTCGGCACCTGGATCACGGTTACCACCATGTACGCCGGCGGCGAGAACGGCGGTATCGTGCAGAACTTTGGCCGCATGGACGAGGTTGTCTTCCTGGAGGTCTCCCTGACGGAGAACTGGCTCATCTTCATCACCCGTGCCAACGGCCCCTTCTGGTCGTCGATCCCCTCGTGGCAGCTCAGCGGTGCCGTCCTGATCGTCGACATCGTCGCCACCTGCTTCACCATCTGGGGCTTTTTCGTTGGCGGCCAGACGTCCATCGTTGCTGTCGTCCGTATCTGGATCTTCTCGTTCGGCGTCTTCTGCATCATGGGAGGTGTCTACTACATCCTCCAGGGCAGTGTCGGCTTCGACAACCTGATGCACGGCAAGTCCCCCAAGGGCAACCAGAAGCAGCGGTCTCTCGAGGACTTCGGTAAGTTATTCGTCACTCATCCACCATCCAGGCCACGCGCGGCCACGTTGTCGAGCTGTACAGCGCTAATATGTGTCGTGCTACAGTTGTTTCGCTCCAGCGTGTGTCGACCCAGCACGAGAAGTCACAATAAGCAAGCGCTCGCTTGCGTCAAAAGTAGGAGGCGGCTGCGCCTATACCGACGCTCGTTGCGGAAAGGGGTACACACAAGGACCGCCTTTTCTCTGTCACTACACCGCAATTACGCGTCAACCCTGCTTGCCGGTCTCGGGTCGTAGCTAGACAACTAAGACGGGCAAAGGATGGGATGCCTGACTACTTTCTTTTCTATGTCTGATCGATCTTGATTTTCACGGGACGCAAGACACCATACCCTGTAGCAGCTCTTTAGACAACTAATAATAAAAATGTAAAATTGCGACGTTTGCCTGTGGCAGCGATCTATAAGAAGCCCGTCCGGGAAAGTTCCCCACGCTCGTGCCAGTTCGACCTGCTTTGTTTGACAGGTGGCTGACCTCGAGGCACTGCATGAGACTGTCTGCTGCGCAGTGGTATGTGTACGTACGCCCGCTTACCCAGGCAGTGGGCAAGTCTTACCGAGGTAGGCGAATGGAACAGATCCACCCGGTCCTTCTCGGCACATGTAATGGGGCTGATTGCACGAGGAAGCAGTACGATGGTCATGAACGACCTCGATCCGGTCGGAAGGGTCGATGACGATAGTGTCTCTGGCGGAGGGGAGACGAGGTTGACGGAATGGCCTACAACGACGTCCTAGAGCGGATAGGCGAGAGGCCCGAACACGGCAGCGATCCACCTGTTGGCGTGCTTTTTGCCAATAGTGGACGAGCTAGACAGACAGACGTCCAACATCGATGTGCGTTTTGGGTTACAGCAGCGTGAGCAGCGCGATAGGGGATCTCAGCGCTAGGGAGGCAGCTAGGTGTCGCCTTCTCCCCCCAAAACTTGGCCATGGTGCGGTTTGGCTGTCTCGATGAGATGCGCTGTGACATCCCTGACGCCGATTACATGTGCCTACCGCGGGAGACTCGACGAACGGGGTCCGCCCAATGACGACGTCTCCGAAAGCCGAGGAATACTACCCTAGGTAGCGTATGTGCGTGCGTGTGTGTGCGTGTGTGTGTGTGCCTTACCTATAGCGATGCAACCCTTTGGTCTCTCGCCTCAGTCTTTCCTCTGACGCGTGTGTAAGCCGCCTACACGTTACTGTTGTCGCTGCTTACTGCGTGGAGGGCCTCGTAGGGGGGAGTGGTAGACGCACTGTGTACTTGCGGGCAGGCGTAAAGGATCCATAGCTCGATTGTGAACCTACCTTCCTGAGGAAAGAAAGTGGGCCAGACGACCTGAGACTAATTAGTGAGGAGAAAGCGATATGGCTCGCCTCTGTTTGCGCTTTGTATACACCAGAGCGTCGTGAAGCGAGTGGAAATGGGGGCAAACGGGGCGCTAAATCCCCCCCCTGAACGCTGCCATTCCAGCGGCAGCCTCGCGCTGCGGCAAGCGTGGGGCCGGGTTACCTATCTTCAGGTTCCTACACGTGATGGTCCTCTTTTTTTTTCACTTCGCACTGACTGCCTGCCGCTAGATCGCACCTATCAGTCCTACCTTGCCTTGACACCTGGGTTGTAGTTAGATCAATTTCTCATACCATCTGGGTTGGTTCGATTACCATATCTCGGGAGGTACATCCAATTCGGTACCTACCTACGATACCTACCTACGATACCTACCTACGATATCTACCTACGATATCTACCTACGATATCTACCTACGATACCTACCTAACCTAGCATCTACGGCGGGCTGAGACGGGTCGGGGTCTCCTAAGCCCCAACTCGACTCAACTCGCCTTTCCGCTGACATTCCCTCCGAGAGACCGTCCTTTTCGGCAGGTGGCCGAAACCGGTATCGACAATGTCCGGCGCACCGGAGCTGCCCGGGTTCTACTACGGTTAGCCAGCCCAGACGCGCGTGTCCCCTTTTTCCCTCCCCCTCAAAACGTCCCCGGTGCTGATCGATGGCCCCCCACGCTCCCCCTCGAAAGACGAGGCAAAGCGCAAGTACTTCAGGATTGAAGCGACGGGCACGGCGCCGCGGGCTGCGCCGTGGTCGCTGGCCAACGTGAGACAGCGGCAGCGGGAGGAGGCGGAGGCGCAGGCAGAGAGGCAGCTGGTGGGACGGCAGCTGCGGCTGGTTAACCGCGCGCCCATCCTCCACGACCCCTTCGTCGGTGCTTTGTCGAGGCGCTCGCTAGGCGTCGGGCCGGGCATGGAGCCGGGTATGGGGCTGGGCGCGCGGCGCGAGTATGTCAGCCCCAGCGGGCTCAGCAGCGGCGGCAACGGCGTGACGGCGGACCCGAGAGACTGGGCCTGCGCGCCCTTCGCCATGGGCATGCGCGAGAGGGGCTTTGTCGACCTCAGCGAGCAGGCCGGCGAGGGCGGCGGGCAACAGCAGGACGGGCAGCGGCGAGGCGCGCCACCGCAGGAGCGACATACCGTGGCCCATCTCTGCGTCGACGGCTCGGACGAGAAGACGGATCTCGGCGTCATGTATGCGAGTACGTGTCCGCAGCCCGGCCGGCCTGATCCCCTGTTGCTCTTGCTTCCTAGTAGGTGCTAACGAACGGCGGCGGCGTGGTGCTGTTAGGCCACGGGATGGATCACCTCCGGGGTTGGTACATCCCCCGGAACGAGACCGGACGGTGAGTGCGGACAGCTGCCCCTCGCTCTCCTGTTGTAGTGTCATCCGTCGTTGCTCACGCTGCCTCTCGTCATTGCCTAGGATCCCGTCGCGCAACAACACGGAGGAGTGGACCGAGATGACGGCCAAGTACGGGGATCTGTTCTTCCCCGACCGCGTCGAGGCGATGGCCGTGCCGCAGATCAGCAGCATCGCGTTCCACGCCCCGTCGGACAAGATCCTCGTTACTTCGCGGCGCGCGGGCCGGTCGCACTTTGGCCTCCGGCTGTTCACGCCCGAGCTCCGGGAGCCCGACGAGTACGGCCCCCGCTACAGGATCAACAGCGGTTTGTTGCGGCTTCCTTTTTCTTCCTCTCTTTCCTTCTCTCTTCTTCGAAATCTGACCGCATAGGAGCAGTCGCCGCGAAGGAGGACGTCATCGTCCCGGCGCACCGGGCGTCGCGGGCCGCGTGCGTGCACACATGCACCCCCGCACCGCCGTCGTCCAGCCTCGTCTGCGTCCTGGGTACTGAGCACGGCGGCGTGATGACGTTCGAGTACGGCCAGGGCGGCGTCGGCCACGTCCGCCACACCACGCCCGATGCCGGCTCCGGCGCCGGTTACGGCTCTATCGACGACGCCGGCTACGGCTCCAGATCCGTCCTGCCCCTGTCGGAGCGGCCCCCGATGGGCGCCGGCGTGGCCACCGTCGACTTCCGCCCGGGCAGCCCGCAGGTGCTGCTGGCCGGCGGCCGGCGCGACGGAGTATGGATGGCCGATCTGCGCGAGCCCGCGCGCTCGCGCTGGCGCTGCGTCGGCACATGCGGCCCTACGGCGCACGCCCGGCCCGCGAGCGAGCACCACGTCGTGGCCGCCTGCATCGACAGCACCATGGCCCTGTACGACCTGCGCTTCCCCGACATGTTCTCCGCCGCCTCCCCCTTCTTGTCCCCGACCTCTTACGGCTCGCTGTCCTCCCCCCGACCCCGCTCGCGCGCCATCACCCGCCCCGTCCTGCACTTCGCGGGCTACCGCAACACGCGCCTGCTCGAGATCGGCCTCGCCGTGTCGCCGGGCGCGGCCCTTGGCATCGTCGCCGCCGCCCACGACGATGGCCGCGTGGTCCTCTACTCCCTGCAGAGCGGCCGCCCCCTGCCCTCCGGCGACGTCGCGCGCATCCGCGCCGGCGCTGTCCTAGCCCCTCTCCCTCTGTCTCCGTCTCCTCCCTCGTCCGCGCTCGTCGAGAGGGCTGACTCCGTCGTCAAGGCGATGCAGTTCGCCACTCTCCCCGGGGATGCCACGCCCAGCCTGTTCGTCGGCATCGGGTCCACCGTGCACAAGTTTGCCTTCGGCGTGCGGGACCGGTCCGGCGGGGGGATCGTCGAGGAGTGGGGTGAGGAGGCGACGTGCCCGCCTTCTTCTCCTTCTGTCTTCTGTTCTCTGCCCACGCACACTTTTCTCTTTTCCTTTTCTGTTATTTGACAACTACGGGGCGTGTACGACTACTATGTGCGGGGTTCAGGTGCGTTCATACGGGGCACATTGCAAGGTCAGATACAGGTACGGGTACGTGTACGGATTTACCTGGCGCGAGGACCACGGGACGGGTACGGATACGAAGGCGTCTAGGGGAGGGCGTGCATGTATTTATAGGTGCATTAGGAGGTATATACCCTGGGATGGCAGTATGTCAAGAGTGGTCGTTATCGCGAGGTATCTTATGCGAGTAGTAGTAGTAGTAGGTACCTGGTGAAGTGGAACTGGCCAAGGCACGTCAACTCGTCTATTCTTTCTTTTTTTTTTCTTTCTGACGACCTACTGCTCCGTCGTGTGGACGCCACCGAGGCAGACTTGCCGAGGCAGACACCAGTAGAAGACGATTTGTACTAACACATGCACCCACTGCACCCACTCTGCTTCTGCCTTATCGTACCCTCTCCCTCCCTTCGACACAAAAGATCCCCGCTTCAGATACATCGCCCCGTGTCCAGGCCCCAGTCCTAGACCTAGTCCTAGACCTAGTCGGCCGACGCCCTGGCCAGGGCCTCGTGCAGATGCGGCGGGAAGCGGTAGCGCAGCTGGCTGGTGTAGGCGGTCAGGTCGATGCTGACCTGCTTGAGCTGGGCCTTGAGGTCGTGCCGCGCGCCCTCGTTGCCGCTGAACCGGCTGGCTTGCGCGGCCTCGCGCTGCTTGGTGCAGCACACCACCGTCCACATCAGCAGGTTAGGCACGTTGATGGCCACCGGCTGCGCCAGGGTCGAGAAGGTCGCGGCGTAGCGCCGGATCTCGCTGGGATCGCCGTGCGCGTCGAGGGGGAGGATCCCGAGCGTGCCGATTTTCTACACCACAGTCAGTCATCACGCACAAGAGGGGGGAGAAGAGAAAGGAGGGAAAGAGAGAAAAAACACACATCTAGACACTCGGCCCAGCGGCCGGCCTCCACGAGGGCCTTGATGTCGCTCATCTGCAGCAGCACGCTGCAGGCGGCGCGGTTGGGCTCGCGGATGTGGCGGCGGAACATGTTGTCGCGCTCGTACATGGTCATCATCGTGCGCGCCAGCTCGACGGGATCGTCGATGGCGGCCAGGCTGAGGCTGCTGCCCGGCTGCGCATCGGTAGCAGCAGTGTCGGCCACCCGGGGCTTGACCGGCAGCAGGCGCATGGGGTCCTGGCCGATCTCCAGCGCGATGGCCTCGCTCAGGGCGCGGCTGACGATGGCCACGACGGTGTCGTAGTCGCCGGCCAGGTGGTACAGCAGCACCGCGTCGGTGGTGCGGCCGTTGTCGTCGGCGTAGCTGGCCGCCTGCAGCGAGATGTTGCGCACGAAGTCGCGCTCCTGCTCCAGCGCGATCAGCGGGCCGCGCTCCTCGATCAGGCCGCGGATGCGCTGCCCGTCCGGCCGGATGTCGCCGATCAGCTTGCTGAACTCGCGCGTCTCCAGCACCAGCTCGCGCAGCGCCTCGTAGCACAGCTGCGCCTGCCGGCGGCCGTGCTCGCCGGCTCCCCGAGTACTGCTGCTGGCGCCGGTGCCGTCGTCGTCCAGGTCGAGGCAGATGAGCACCAGGTAGTCGACCGCGGCGGCCACGTCGGCGGCGCGGAAGTCGCGCGTGTAGTAGCCGATCATGCGCGCGAAGTTGATCTGCGGCTGGCCGCGCGTGTTGTGCGTCAGCAGCTCGTTGCCGGCGGTCAGCGCGTCGGCGGCGCGCAGCAGGCCGTAGTACTCGAGGGCCACGGCGAAGTGCACGGCATCGACGTAGGAGAAGGCGTACAGGTAGGCGATGGCCGGCTCGTACATGCCCGCCAGCACCTGCAGGAAGAAGAAGATGCCGAAGCTGCCGCTGGCCGCCTCGCTGCCGTTCTTGGGGAACTGCTTCAGCCCGATCTCGCGCACCGTGGCCTGCAGCTCGCCCAGCCCGTACGTCTCGCTGGCCAGCTCCGCCGCGCGGTCGCCCTCGCGCGCCAGCGTGAACTGCAGCCAGATCCAGTCGTTGACGTCGCTCTGGAAGCCCTCCAGGCTGCGGTTGTTGACGTCGCAGCGCCCGACCACCTTGTAGCAGGCCATCCGGAACGGGTCCAGCGACCCGTCCGCCGCGGCGCCGCCCCGCGGCTTCTTGTACTCGCCGTGGCACCACTCCTGCATCTGCCGCTTCAGCCGCCGGTCCTCGCTGGACGCGTAGCTGTTGATGTAGGTGACGAAGTTGCGGTCCACCGTGCGGCTGATGCCCGTGTTGTCGTTGACGTAGCGCGCCGCGGCCTCGACGTGGCCCGACCGTAGCAGGTAGAAGATGACGGGCCACACGTAGTCGCCCGTCGTCTGGCTCACCATCAGCACCGAGTTGTCCTGCACCAGCTTCTTGTGTGCCGCCTGCAGCCGGATGAACGCCTTGATCTTGCTGACCACGTCGGGGCGGCCGCCCAGGCTGGCCTCGTGCGGGTGCTTCGCGATCAGCGCCTCCACCTCGCCGAAGAAGCGCTTCTCCAGGTACCGCGCCGCCCCGGCCAGGATCCGCTTGCGCATCTCCACCGCGCCCTGCGAGTTGGGGTTGGGGTCCAGGTAGCTGCGCGCGAACTGCCGCTGCCGCAGCGGGCCGCCGCGCACGTTCTGGTCCGCCGACTCCGGGTCCTCGCCGACGACCTCCATCATGGCGTGGTAGGCCTCGACCAGCTGCGGCGCGTGCCGGTCGCCCGACTTGGCCTCCACCTCGGCGATCGCGTGGAAGACGGGGTACGGCCGCGACGCCGCGCGGCTGTCGTTGAGCTGCTGGATCTTCTCCGCCAGCCTCGTCTGCTTCTCGCGCAGGAAGCGGTCGTCCATGGAGGACAGCCCGTTGAGGGAGCCTGCCGTGTCCACCGCCGCCTCCACGTCGGAGAACTCGGACCTGTGCGCCCCGATGTGGCCCGGGGTGCCGATGACCGACCGCTGCAGACCCGACCGGCCGAACGCGCTCTTCGACTGCGCCGATCGGGGGCCCGGCGACGACGTCCCCGCCCCGATGCCCGCTCCTCCTCCTGCCGCCGTCGACTGCTGGCGGCCGCGGCGCGATCGGCCAAACCCGCCCGTCGCCTCTCCTCTGCCGCCACCGCCGCCACCGCCGCCGCCGGGGCCGCCGGGCGTCGCCGCCGACGAGGAGCCGGCGGGCTCGTCTCGCACCCGGATGCCGAAGTGCTCGTAGATGCGCTTCCGCTGCGCCTCCCACTCCATCGTGACGTTGTCCTCCAGGAAGCTGTCGAAGCCGCGCACCGACCGCTCGAGCCCGTCCGCGATCATGCTCAGCGTCGTCTTCGTCTGCAGGTTGGCCAGGTAGGTCTCGACGTCGACCTCGCCGGCAGGAGGCGCCTGGGGCTTCTCGAAGCGGCCGAAGGCGCCGAGGTCCTTCACGGCGGCGCCGGGGTCGACGCCCGAAGCGGCCAGCAGGTAGTGGGCCTTGCCGTCGAGGGCGCCGTCGCGGGCCCGCGGGCCCAGCTTCCGCAGCCGCTGCCGCAGGTCGCCCAGGCCGAGCTGCAGGCTAGGCAGCTGCTCGCTCGCCGTCTCGCCCTCGGCCTGCTTCCTGCTCTTGGCCAGCAGGCTGTCGAAGTATGCGCCGCCCGGCTGCGGCTGGTTCGCCTGGTTCGCCAGGTTCGCCTGGCCCAAGATGCTCCCACCGAAGCCCGGGACCTGGCTGGCGCCCAGCGTCGAGGCGCCCAGCGCCGGGGCGCCGAACAGACTTCCTCCGGCCGTTGGCTGCACGCTCGAGGGGTTGCCGAAGAGGCTACCGCCGCCGCTAGCGCCGCCAAGCGTCAGCTGCGGCTGTGGCTGCTGCTGCTGTTGTTGCTGGCCGGTCGCGGTCGAGGCGCCAAACAGGCCTCCCGCCGGGTTGGGCGCCGCTGCCCCGAAGACAGAAGAACCGGCTGCGGGTGTCGCGGACGAAGCCCCGAAGAGGCCCGTTCCTGCCGGCTGCTGCGCCGGCTGGCTCGTCGCAGGAGGCTGGCCGAAGATCGAGCCCGAGCCCGCGGCGCCGCCTCCAAACAGCGAGGACATGTCGTCTCCCTTCGTGTCTCTCTCTTCTTCCCTTCTTCGGTTTTTCGTCTCGTTCGGATCTGGTAGATTCGCAGGTCGGCTCTGGGAGGTGGACGGCAGGATGGGAAGAGAAGGACGCGTGGGCGAGCGCGTTGGGCGCTCTGGTCGGAGGGAGAAAGAGAAGCAGCTGTCCGGTTGAAGCTTCAGCAAATTCAGCTGCCGCTCGACGAGGTTGTTTATGTTCCGTTTCTACGCCGCCTTTGTTTTCTTCCCTGCCCCTCTAAATTTTTAGCCCGCTGCAGGCGTAAGAGCCCCGGCCTACAGGGGAGCAGCCGCTGGAGAACGGGCATCTACAGCAGGCCCTGGGGCGCACAGGCCGACTACAGTGGGGTAATTCAGGGCCGTCCAGCTGTCGACTCCGCCGATAAACAACAGCTTGGAGCCTCATCAATCGACGCCGGGCTGCCTTCATTTTCATCCCCGTAGTCTCCCAAATAAGTGGTAGTGATTACAACTAGGAAATCATCTGCAGCGCGATGCTGTATATGCAAATGAGACACTCGGGGTATCCCCGTGCGAAAAGAGGTTCTCGAGGCTGTGGATTCGGTGCTGGGCACAGATGCTGGGCACAGATGCTGGTACAGATGCTGGGTGCAGATGTTGGCACAGATGCTGGCACAGATGCTGGGTGCAGATGCTGGGCACAGGTAGTCCCATCGGCTATCTTCGTTTTCTGTGTACTTTCCTCCTGACCTCGCTGCCTACTAGACAAGTTCATCCGACGGCTTCGCCCACCCGCGGACGGCGTCGTCCACCTTCTTCCGGTAGGCCTGCTGGGTGCGGCACTGGTCGAGGAAGACGTCGTACTTGGCGTCCAGCAGCTTCTTCAGGCCGTCGTCGCGCGCCGGCCAGACGACCCGGCCGGCCCGGGTCATGCGCGCCATGATGTCCCACAGGGGCTCGGTGGTGCCGGTCGCGTCGGCGCTCGCCGCCTTGGCGCCCAGCATGGCCGCGCCGTGGACGACGGCAGCGGTGGCGTAGCGCGGAACGACCACGGGCGCGTCGCAGGCGGCGGCCATCAGGTCCATCAGCAGCCCGTTCTGGCACTGGCTGCCCGACACGAAGACGCTGCGGATGGCGTGGCCCGCCGCGTTCATGGCCGCCACGATCTGCCGCGTCTGCAGCGCGATGAACTCCAGCGTGCCGTAGTACAGCAGCGCCAGCGCGTCCCGGCCCTGGTCGCTGCTCAGCCCGACCACCGCCCCGCGCATGTTCGGGTCCGCCACCGGCGACCGGTTGCCCCACAGGTCGCCGTACACGAAGAGGTGCCGCCCCAGGTACGACACCGACGGCGCGCCCTCCCGGTCCGCGAGGGCGTGGAGGTGCTCGTTGAGGAAGTCGTAGATATTCGCGCCGCCGTCTCGCGCCGCCGCCAGCGTCTCCGCGTGCGCCGGGTGCGTCTCCAGCACGTGCCGGATCAGCTCGCCCGTCGCCGACTGCCCGCCCTCCGCCATCCAGTACCCCGGTATCAGGACGTCGCGGTACGGGCCCCACACGCCGTTCACGAAGACGGGGTCCCTGGACATGGCGAGGTGGCACGTCGACGTCCCCGCCACGGACGCGAGCCGCGTGAACGCTTCGGACACGTCGCCGGCGGCTTCCGCGGATGCGTCCTCGCCGCTACCGCCGCTGCCGAGGTCGACCTTGGCGCCCACCGTGCCGACCCAGCCGGCATACGCATCGATGACGCCGCTGCCGACCGCGATGCCGCCGGGCAGCCCGAGCTCCTCGGCCGCCTTCTCCGACAGGGGGCCCACGAGCTCGCCGGCGCTCAGGAACTCCCCATTCTGCAACGTGGGGGAGGAATGGAGTCAGTGAAGGCGTAGACAACCAGAGAGGAAACGGGAGAAGGAGAAACGGAGGGAGAAAAGGGAAAAGAAAGAGAGAAGAAAGGGAGGAAAAGGAAAAGAAAGGGAGAAGAAAGGGAGGAAAAGGAAAAGAAAGGGAGAAGAAAGGGAGAAGAAAGGGAAAGGGGCGCACCACCCCGTTGACGCCGCCCATGCGCTTGAAGTCGTCCTCGACGAGGTCGCCCAGGCCGATGGCGTGGTAGAAGTCCTCCTGCCAGCCCTTGACGCTGCCGTCGACGCCGACGGGCACGTAGCCCTGCTTGCACACGCTGCTGCAGAAGCTGCGCGTCTCCCCGCCCGTGGCGAGGTGCGTCAGCGCGTCCGCGAGGTCGTAGAACTTGCACCGCCCGAACAGCTCCGCCGGCATGTTCTCCTTGAGCCACAGCACCTTGGGCATCTCCATCTCGACGCTCATCGTGCCGCCGACGTAGCGCAGCAGCCCGTGGCCCGTCGCGTTGATGCGCTCCGTCTCCGCCAGCGGGCGGTGGTCCAGCCACAGCACCACGTTGCGGACCTCATCGCCCTCGTCCGGGCCCGCCGCGAAGTCCGGCCCCGTCACGCACACCGGCTCGTCCGTGTCGTGGCTGAACACGGCCAGCGAGCAGGTCGCGTCGAAGCCGATGCCGCGGATCGTCGCCGCGTCCACCCCCGACTCCGCCACCACGCGCCGCACGCAGCTGCATATGCGCCGCCAGATGTCCGTCGTCGATTGCTCCTGCGTCGTCCGCCTCGCGGCATCAGCTCAGGACGGCGCATATGCCTGCCAGCTCTCCTCCCGGAGCACGTACGTAGTATCCCGCCTGGGGCTTCCACAGCCGGATGTCCTCCGAGGCCACGGCCTTGATCTCGCCCTCGTCGTCGATGATGCACGCCCGCGCAGAGCCGGTGCCCACGTCTATGCCCACGTAGTGGTTCTGCCACCTCCCCTCCCATCGTCAGCGCGGCTGCCGGGAAGAAGGTGCCGTGGCCATGTCTTCACGGGGGTTCGGTGAGTGCTCTGTACCCCTCTGCCAGGTCTTCGTCTCGTTAGCTGAACCACTCGCTCTTTCTCGAGCCAGATGAAGAGCTCTGTTTGCTGCACTCACCCCATTTTCGTATGATTCAATCGGGAGATAGACCGTGTCTTGGCGCTCGAGCTGAAGCTCTTCCCTCCGACACGATGGAAATAAGAGGAAGTTCACCCAGTAGCGGGCACTCTTATATGACGTTCGTGGGGCTCCTTCTCCGCACTCTCGCAACCCCACCACAGAAGGCGTCCATCGCGACTTGCCTTGTATGCGGACTACGGCCACAAGCTAAGCTCTGAGATATGGAAACTGGGAAATCTCGCTCTGCCCAGAAAAGATCTGCAGAGTCAGCACCGCCAATCGTCTGCCCATACTCTCCTTCTGAGAACAGATATTCTCGAGCAAACGCTACCTACTGGTACCCACGCGCTGCCACGTACAGCTTTGCACGTTCCCTCCGAGTCCGCTCCGAAGCGCCGCGGCCCCCGGGACCTCTACGGAGTAGTCGAATGAGGCAGGTCCGGCTCCGGGTCTCGGAACCGCTCACACGTGTGATGCATCCCCGTTTATTATGGGGAGGAGCTTCCTGTATAGGTAGGTTCTGGAAGGAGTTTATGAGAGAGAATCCAGAGTCCACGTATGCATGCGTTAGTAAACGAAATAGATAGGATAGGCCGACCCAAGTATACGACATGAAGAGGAAGATAGGCGAGTTTGAGCATTAGCTAATAGGTAGTTGCCTTCTCTGCGAGGCTCCATACTTTCCAGAGTCATGTGGCCTTGCTAACCATAAAGATTGCCCTTCCAGGTTGATGCAGGATGGCATTTGCGCACAATGATTTGAAACGACCTCCCATGGAATAAAAGTAGAACTCTGTCCTTCCTGTCGAGGTGGCAGAGATGGAATCTCCATCCCCAATCCCAGGTACCTATTACGAACACATGCCGGTTCCTCTTACTGAGCGACGAGGACTTGCAGGTAGGATTGGTGGGCTTCAGCCTCTCAGAAACAGACAGAACTTGATTTTCTGAGGAAATATTCATACTATTTCTGCCAAGCCTACAAGTAAACAGAATAGTATGAGTGTCTCCCCACGCGAGATGAAGGCTGAGCTTTGCAGTTGGCCGAATTTCATCTCATGGATGGCAGAGACGGTGCAGTCAATGTTGTGAGGGAGGGGCGGCTACAGCCCAGTAATACTTGGTTCCTTAGGCTGTCCACTCACAGAAAAATTTACAGGCTGCTAAAGAGCACGCGCACACCAACCAAAACAAGCCACGACCAATTCCTCTCTCTTTACTTCATCACCACAAATACACGAATCTCACGTAATCCAGCAAATCAGTCATGGCTTCCGGCAACAAGGAATTGACCCACGAGGAAATCTGGGATGACTCCATGCTGATCGACTCGTGGAATGAGGCTCTGGACGAATACAAGGTAAGTGAGGGTAAGTGAGCGCGCCTGGAGAGCTGCAGCCGTCTGGGAAAGCAGTAGCCGGCTGGCTAGCTGCCATCGGCCGTCGGCCCTCACCGCGGTGTGGCGTCTTGCTAAGCAAAAAATGGTAAACCACGCAGAAGTACCACAGTATCTACAAGGATGGGGGCGGGATGATGGCCAATGGCGACGACGACGAATTGGAGGAAGGCGAAGTAGAGGCCGACAACGAAGACGAAGAGCGAGGCACAGACCGGTGAGGCCGCCCGAGCCCGGGATATCCCCCCCCCCCTTTTTTTTTTCTCTTGCTAAATGATCGTCGCAGAAGTCGGCCGGATGCCAAGACTGAAACAAACAACCGGGACCCAGCCACAACGGTCCGCCAAGCTGAGGGCGGCGAGGCAGAGACCGAAACAATTACGGATGCCGATGCGCTCGGTATCGAGAGCACAGATGGTGCTGCAGACGGCGCAGACGGCGTGGTACGTTCCTCTCCCCGTCTGCGTCTGCGGAAAAGCAGAGCAGGCACGAAGTCGCAACCACGAAGTGGATCCGAAATCGAGCACACCCCTCGATTCTCGGCGGGCGATCCTGGGTGATCACCGAGGAACGCCTCGGGGTTGCTGTTCCAGCTGGGCTTACCTCTTCCTCTCTGCTCGTGCGTGCAGGACCAAGGACGCGTACACGTGCAGGCGCAGCCGTCGCAGCCGCATACTCCGGCTTTCGACCCCCAGACCGTCTTGGGAACAGGTACGTGCGCTTTTTCCGGCTCGGTTTGCATGCACCTGGACATCACATCGTCGACCAATCGCATCATGATGAGTCCCCTTTTCACTCCTCGAAGGGGTACGGGATGGATGGGCAAGAGGCTGACACGGGACCAAATGCCGCCCGCCGTGTGTGGGTGCGTGGTGTGCCAGTTCTGTACGATAGCGAAGGATGACGGCTTGAAGAAGCTCTTGATGTCCTGGTATTACGCCGGCTACTACACAGGGCTCTACGAGGGCCAGCAGCTGGCCCAACAGCAGCCACGGAGCCAAGAACAGCAGCCCGAGAAGCAGTAGCTCGGAAGCAAGCAACGACGATCGCTGCCGCGCCAATTGGCTCCGGGGGGGGTGGTCCGAAAAAGAAAAAAATAAAATAAAAGTGCGAACGTGTCATGTGCGCTAGGTCCTAATCGGAGCCGTCTCCGGACGGAGGAGATGAGGACGGACAGGCTAAGCAATGGGCGAAGACCTTTCCGGATGCGAGTGAAGACGAGATGAGAGGACAAGGAGGAGGCTGAGCGAGTCGCGCGAGCTTGTCCCGGGAGCTAGAGGCCTGGCGGCCTTTTTCGACGTGGGGTAATCAGGGTAGCACTGAGGTAGCAGCAGCAACCACACTAGGCCTGTTCCTCGTTCGGCTGCAAGGCTACTCCTTCCTGATCGGCGCCAAGCGAGCAGTTCTGACACGGCTCGCGTTCCAGCCAGCGCCGGGTCCCTTTTCTTCCATCCTCCGGCCCGGAAGCGGCCAGCATCCCCATGCCTTCTCGTCACAGGCCAAGGGCTTCCAGTGCGTACGAAGCATGCCTTCCACGTTCGAGAGCACAGAGATAAGGTCCCAAACCTGCTTGCAGCACGCAGCGAGCAGTACTGGGTACGGTGGGAAAGAGGACGATAGGGTCGGCAGCTGCCAGCCCGTCCGCAGCTGCCGTGTGGCGAGGAGAAGACAAGGGAAGAGGAGGGGGAGGCTGCGCAGAATTGAACCCTCCAAGAGGCAGGCACCGTTGTTTGTGCGTTCGGGCCGTTGTCGACTCGGTATCTGTACAGATACCCAGGAGTGAGTGCTGTACTGAGTAATGTCAGCTGGGATAGCCCCTGCCCTGTGAAAAAAGGGGGTAGCAGCGCCGCCAAGAGTACGAAACACGCCCGCCCTCCCGCACTTGCGGGCTTGTCCCTCGAAACGTAGAGGTACATCGCGTGGCTGTTTCTCAAGAGAGAGCCCCTCTCCGGAGTGATGGCCTGACAAACGCCAGCCCCATTTCTTCGCCCTGCAGAGGGGTTTGCGCCGAGATCTAGACCCCGTATCCCTGGCACCGTGCCAGATTAGCGCTGGTAGACCAGTCAGGAGCCCTAGCAACTGCAGGCTCCATCACCAGAGCCCAGTGCCGACGGTGGAGGAGGGGAAACCTGCTGGAGATGAAGGGGGGCCTGAAGGGGCAGAAAGCGTGCCCCAGCGGCCGCTAAACTTTTTAGCTGTTCGGGGGGGGGCTGACGGGCGAGACTTTTTTGATCCGCGCGCTGCTTGCTGCCACTGGCTTTCCCCTGGCTAAGCTCTATTGGATGTAGCGTTCTGGGGGGGCGACAGTGCCAATCCTGGCGCTAGTGCAGAGCCTTAGCGGGAACATCCCCCGCTGCTAAGCCTTTTACAGGCGGCCACCCGTCGGCGCTGTTGCGGCTGGCTCAACCTAAACCCCCCGTCATTCACGACGGCGAAATAATTCGTCTCCGTCTAGGCATCCGGAACGGCGGCGATGAGCACCATCCTCGCGAGGGAGGATGCCGCCAGTTGGGCCTGGAGACACGCCGATGAGGCTGGCTGCTGTGTCCAGGCGCTGCCGCCGCAAAGGGAGGTAAGTATGCGGCCGCTGGGTGGCGGCCGTCGAGGCCCAAGCGGCTACCTACCTATGGCATGGGAGGGGGTGCTGGCCTAGCGAAATGCCAAACACAACTCGAGACGATTCTGTCACAACCCCCAGAAGCCGGGACCCACGCCGGCCATCGCAGCCACGAGGGAGGCTGGCTGGCTGGGCAATGCGGCGAGGACCCCTTCTCTTTCTTCTTGCGGACGCTCACGACCCCGAGCATGGGGGCCCTGGACGGATGATTTTCTAGTGGTGTTTCGAAGGGGGAACCCCCTACTTGGCTCGAAGCATGCCGAGACCGTGGGCCCGCGACGGCCGCGACCCGGGCTACGATCTTCATGCTCGATTTAAGCAATACCTTTCCCTTCCCCCCTCTCCCAGAGCGAGGCTTGTTTCTCTTCCTTCTTTCCCTCCATCCCTCTACATCCCACCGTCGTCGTCGTGTAAGCCCGTCCGCGGAGACGTTCATTCTTTTTTTCTTCTCCTTTTCTCGTTGTATTCCCTTCTCCGAGCAGGCACTCGCCATAACGCATTCCAGAAACCTTCAGGCAACGGCATCTAGTCCTCCCCATCTTTTCGAACGAAGTGTGTGTGTGTGTGTGAGCAGCAGCGTCTTTCTACAACGGCACGGTCCGACAGCATTTCTTAATCCTCGTCAATTTTTCGTGTGCATCTGTCTACACATCCTCGACAAAATGAAGTTCTCGGCAGCATTGAGCTTGGGCCTGGCCCCCGTGGCGCTCGCGAAGGCGACCCACAACGTTTACCCCGTGCGACGGGATCCGGCCAAGGCCATGGCCGCGCCTGAGGCTCGCGGCCTCGGCAACGTGGGCGTCGACCCGGCGATCCTGGCCAGCAACGGGCTCATCCTGGGCGAGCAGACGGAGGTCATCATCATCTGGGTCAACGGCGGTGGCGGCGTCCCGACCACCACGATCAACCCCCAGGTGGCGGCAACTGCGGCTCCGGCCGGCGGCAGCGCTCAGACGCTGAAGCCCCTCGGCGGCGCCGGCGCCGGCACCAACACGGTCGCCTCCGGCGCCACGAACGCCGCCAGCGGCGCCTCGGCCACGCACACCATCAGCGTCGGCGGCTCCAAGGGCCTGCAGTTCGAGCCGAGCTCGATCTCTGCCAACGTCGGCGACATGGTCATCTTCACCTTCCTGAGCCAGAACCACACGGCGACCCAGTCTGCTTTCGCGACGCCTTGCGACCGCCTGTCCGGCGGCATGGACTCCGGCTTCCAGCCCAACCCCAACAACAGCGTCAACCCCCCGCCGCAGGTCGCCATGCAAGTCATGGTCTCTACTCCCCTCTGTAAGTAGCTGTTCGGGCACCAGGCGGCGATCCACGCGTCCATGCTTCTAACACGAACTGCAGGGTTCTACTGCCGTCAGGCCGGCCACTGCGGGAAGGGCATGACCTTCTCCATCAACCCCACCGCCGAGAAGACGCAGGCTCTGTTCCAGCAGATGGCCATCGCGCAGAACGGCACTGGCGCCGGTAGCGCCATCACCGGCAACGGCGGTGGCTCTACCGGTTCTACCGGCTCCACCGGCTCGACGGGCTCTACCGGCTCTACCGGCTCCTCGTCCGTCGACAGCGGCTCTGCCCTGACTGCTACCCTCGGCTCCGAAGGAAGCGCCTCCACCGCTACTGCTGTCGCTGCTCCTCCCGCCGGCACTGGCGTCGTCACCGGCACCGGTACCCTGAACCCCGATGGCTCCTGCCAGTGCGCTGTTGTCTGCGGCGCCGGCTCGTTCCCCGCCGTCCAGGCACAAGGTGTCGGCGCCTTCGGCGGCATGCCTGGTGAGTCTTACATCTCTTCCCGCTCGTCATCGCGCAGTCGCAATATCTAACACATTCCGCAGGTGCTCTTCCCTCAAGCATGGTCGCCCTGAAATAAGCCAGACCTGATGGGGACGGAGGAAGTCAGATCAAGTTTAGACTTTTTTCTTGTGTAGGCTAGAGCACGCGGCGCTCTTTGCGCTCTTCCGAGGGTTGGGTCAAGCCGAGGAGACGACCAAAAGGCCGCTTCGCTTTTTCTTTTCCCCGTTGATGTTGACGTTGTAGATTTAAGATCACGACCCCTTTTCTCTCTCACCACACTTTTTTCTACCTACTTCTACACCACCGCCATACCTCTGCTGCGGACAAGAGCTGGCCAGGGAAACCATGGGGGCAATCCGGCCTGGGAGGGGGGGAGGGGGCGGGCAGGAAAAGGGAGGGGAACTATCTTGGTTAGACTTTTCTTCCTCCTCTTTTTCTTCTTCCTCCTTTTCTTCTCCTTATCCTTACGCTGCCGTTGCCTTTTTGTTTTTTGTTGCTTTCCCGGCATGAAGGTACATATGACTGGTTCGTATTTTCTGGATGCAACTTAATAGGATCTTAAATGAGAATACCTCTTCAGCTTTCCGTCCCGCGAGTGCATGTCGTTTATTCAAGGAAATATATAGATTGTGCCTGATTGAGGCACCGAATATCACCTCGTAAGCACCTCGGGTTGGCAGTACTCGAGGTTTGCTATATGATTCAGAAGTACGAGATGAGATTGATCCTGGAATCTGAGGAAGATACACCTACCTACATCCATATACCAGTGCGTCATCCCTCTACCTAACTTCCAGATGCAGATTTCAGCTGGGCGTCTACAACTACCTAGGTACCTTACAGGTACTAGGTAGTGCCTGTATGACCACCCCGAAGGAGTCCATGTTAGTAGGAAATAGGATGAAGTAAAATTCGACGGTCTATCCTGAAATGCGATTAACTCCCCAAGACTGGCCGGCCTGTCTACTTGAGCTGGTCGATACCCGTAAGTACCTCATAAGTACCTGCCCAGCATGCCTAGGTAGTTAAGCAAAGCTGCCATGATCAAGAGATATATCCAGGTTAGGCTGTCTATCTCTTCCATCCGCAAGCTAGCCAGCCAGGCCAAATATCCAAGACCGGCCGAACCGTCTTCCTAAGCTCCGCGCTCCCCTCGTACAAATAAATGGAAACACCGGGTCGCCTCGATAGTTGTCGTCTCCGTGTATATCGTATGTCTTCGTTAAAGCCTCGCTCTCGCGTCCCGCTCGTCGTTCCCGATTACTTCTTCTTCTCGTCCTTCTTCGCCCCGTCGGCTATTTCTGCTTTGCGGGCGTCCGCTGTCCGCATCCGAAGAGCGTCAGTCAGCGTACGGTCGACAGCCGGATCGTCATCAGTCGGGACATGTAGTTCCATCGGCCTGGTCCGGCTGCGTTCTGCTGCCACAGATAGGGCGGATAGGAAGGGACTGAAAAAGGAGGGCGGAAGGGAGAGGCTGTCGCGTACCAGCTGCCTGCTTCTCTCGCATCTTGGCGGCTACGGCCTCCTTGTCTCGCTGCATCTCGCTGCCGGTCTTGGTGTTTACCTTCTTCTGGAAGACGGAGAAGGGGATGCATTAGCAATCGTGACTCTTGTCCAGGTAGTCGTCCGCCTAGCTGTTCCTTCGCGCGAAGGTGTGCGGGAGATAGCATGGGGCCGTCCGAAGGAGCGACGGCAGCAAGAGAGGGCACCCTCCCCGCGCAGGAGGACGTTTCTGGGTCCGGGCCGCGGCCCCCCCCCCCCCCCCCCGCGGCGGGGGGGGGGGGCGCCCCCCCCCCCGGGGGGGCCGGGGGGGGGGGGGGCGGGGGCGGGGGGGGGGGGGGGG
>JAKLNC010000177.1:0-63541 GCA_022813145.1 Barbatosphaeria neglecta | reverse complement strand
GCTTGGCCCGGCGCGCCGACCGGCTGCCAGCACTGCCCCAATCCTCCTCCGGCGGCAGCAGCACGTCTACGTGGCGCAGGGGTTCGGCGGAGGCGATGCGCAGGGCGCGCTGCATCTCCTCCAGCACGTCGCCGAGTGTGCTCTCGGCCAGGCCGGTGCGCTGCATGCGCGCCACCAGCGCCGCCAGCAGCAGGCGCGAGGCGAAGGGCAGCGCGCGCAGGTACTGCTGCAGGGGGCTGCTGGTCGCTTCGGCGATGGCGCGGCGCACCGTCTCGATGGTCACGCGGCCCGGCGGGGGTTTCTTGGCAGTGCTGCCCGGCTTTTTCTTCTTCGGCGTAGTCGTTATAGTCGTAATCTCGCCACTGGTGCCGTCCTTCTCCCTCTTTCCTTCTCGTACCGGTTCGCCTTTCTGGTTCCGCCCCTTCTTGCTCGGCGTCAGGGGTGCCACTTCTTGCTCTTCCATTTCTTCTTCTTCTTCTTCTTCTGCTCCTTCTTTCTCCTCTTGTTGCCGCCGCTTGAGGCTGTCGGCCTCGGCGAGCTCGACGGCGCGGCGACAGATGTCCAGGGCGCGGCGGGCGTCGCCGCTGACGGCGGCCACCTTGCGGCTGGCAAATTGGACGGCGTCCGGGTCGACCAGGTGGCCCGGCACGCCTTCCAGGCGCGACTGGATGATCTTCATCAGCTGTTCGTGGTTGTACCCGGGGAAGGTGATGCGCGTGAGGCCTGGGGCGGAAGCACGAGTAGTCAGCAGCAGGAAGGAGGAGCTTGGGGATGGATAGGGACAGATAGGGACAGATAAGGGCCGATAGGGACAGATATGGACAGAAGAACGTACCCAGGCGGCTGCTGATCTTGTTGCTGAGGGTGCGCTCGGGCAGGTCCATAGTGTTGGCAACAGCGAGGACGATGAGGCGGCTGTGGCGCAGGCCGGGCCAGTTGAAGAAGTTGTACATGACGCCCTGGTTTTTGGTCACCAGCTGGTCCAGCTCGTCCATGAGCACGACGCAGGGCACGCGGCGCGGGCTGGGATGGCTGAACTCGCGCTCGAGCAGGTCCAGCGCCTGGGCCGGGCTGACGCGCTGGCCGCGCAGAGCCTCCCACAGCAGGGAGTAGGCCTGATGCGGGTCGGCGATCTTCATGCCGTTGATCTCAACGAAGACGAAGTCGTCCAGCTCGTCCGAGCGCACGGCCGCGTCCAGCGCCGCCACCACCTCGCGCACCGTCGCCGTCTTGCCCGTGCCCGGCGTGCCCGAGATGTAGATGCACGATCCGCTGCCGTCCGTGATGGCCGCCTCCAGATGCGCGTACACCAGCGCGAACTCGTCCTCGCGGCACGGCAGGCTGGCCGGCACCGCCGCCACGTGCAGCCGTGCCCGCGCCTGCTGGAACGGCGACGCCTGCAGCAGCAGCTGCTGCGCCGGCGAGAGCGTGCGCGTCGCCAGCGGCGTGAACTCGAGGTGCTTCTTGACCATGATCTTGCGCGACCGCTGCGACGACGGCGTCGCCGGCTTCCTGCCGCCCGACCGGCCCGGCGTGCTGGTGGCGTCGTACGTCCTCCGCGCTTTCTTGGGCGTGCGATACCGCGCCTTCTCGCCGTCCTCCTCGTCCTCGTCCCCATCGCCGTCGCCGTCGTGCTCCCGCCCGGCGACGTAGGCGTCCGGGGAGTCCTCTCTCAGGGCCCTCCTCGCCGCCCCTCCCGTCGCGGCCGTCCCCGCGGCTGCAGAGCCGGTGCCGCGCCGTCGCCTCGTCGCCTTGGTCCCGTTCTTGACCCGCTCGACCAGGCGGTGGATGTCCTCCTCGGTGCCGTGGTAGATGTCTTCCCAGACGAACTCGTCCGTGTAGGTGGCCGTGCGGGTGTTGCAGCCGCGGCGGCAGATGAAGACCTTGCCGTGGTCCATCGAGTTGCGCGGGATGCGGCCCCCGGGGTAGCGCGCGCGAAACGCGGCCGGGGACAGCACCGTGGCCTTGCCGTTGATGGAGGCCAGCGGGTTGACGTCCCAGGAGGGGGAGACGTACAGCTCGTTGGGCATGAAGTCCGTCCGCTTCTTCTCCTTGTTGCGGATCTCCTTCTCGGTGGAGAACCACATGAAGTGCGCCGCCTTCTCGCCGTCGTCGCCGTCGTCGTCGACAAACTCGCAGATGATGCCCACCCATGCCTCGTTGGACCCTTCCGCCTTAAGCAGCACGCAGTCGCCCAGCCGGCACTCGAAGCTGCCCATGCGCGCCCCCACGATCTTGCGCGTCGCCGCTGTGCGCTTTCGCTTCCGCGTCGATCCTGGAGCCGCCGCCGTCTCGTCGTCGCCGCTGCCGCTGCCGTTGCCGCTGCCGCCGCTCTCGCCGTAGATCCATTCCCACGGGTGGTCCTCGTCGCCGAGCTCGTCGTCCGAGTCGTAGCGCGCGATCCCGGGCACCTGCTTGCGCTTTCTCCTTCGTCTGCTGCCCTCCTCGGAAGGCGGCTGGAGTGAGGGCATCTTGGGGCTTCTGTTGGGGGAGATGTAAGTCGGAAGACTCAGTGTAAGGCTATTAGCTGGAGTATCGGCTGAAGTATGCTCCCCTCTAGAAAAAGTACAGGTACAGGCGCGCTCCCGTCGGAGTTGCACGCACACAATGCCCGACCGTATTTGGCACAACGGAGGAGAACGGACGCGTCTCGGCGCGAATTCTCGCGTTGCCCCATTAAGGCCCCTGCAACGACGCCCGGGGTGCTCCACAGTACAGCTACCTGTCGAAATGCCGCTAGAACTCCAGGGACGAATCAGAATGCGGGCTATGATTACCTGTACCGAGATCCCTGCACGATGAACCGCGACTGAGCCTCACCGAACGGACTCGCACCTCCAACTTACACCTCAGCTTCCAACCCTTATATCGGCACAGGTAGGTATGCGTCTCCACGTATTCGACGGCTGCAGCTATCCTCCCGCTTTCTTGGTTGGCCAACTTCGGGCTACCCTCTAGGCACCTCGTACTCGCCTGCAGGCCTGCCTAGTTGCCACCGTAAGGAGGAGATGGACCCCGAGTGTAGGTCCATGTATATATATCTCCACGACACACTACTTGATGGTATTCCGTGTTATCGCATGTTCGCATTAGCAGGCTCAGGCTGTCTCTGCTCCCCTTCGATTGTTCAAGAGGCATCAGTTTCTTCGAAGGCAAGGATATGGTAGATTGTGGGAGACAAACTCCGGAGGCTCCGCAATCCCGTGCCTGGCGGCTCAGTACTGGGCTTGTTTGGCTCGGAAGGCTACGGCATTGTCATCTCCTCTCGAATCCGGCGGGATTCAGTCTATATTATCAGTAGGAAGGCTCCGTGACAACCGTCCGAGGCGCTCGGTTTGGCCGGGCAGACGGGCGGTGCCTTCTGGTTCCTTCCAGGTTTGTGCAAAGCACGTCACTCGCCCACTTCTCTAAGCTGTCGTCATTCCGGAGCAGCGCGAGTTGCTGTTGCTGCCCTCCGGACCTATCTAACTAAGGCCAGTAGGTACGTAGGTAGCAGGTACTTGTAGGTATCCATTTAACAACCGAACAACAAGCCGCCGCCCAACACTCGGCACCTACCAGTCCAGCTTGCAGATGTAATTTACTCACCTCATGCCTACCTACGTACCTAGGTCTTACCCCCGTCATTGGCTGGCCACCTACTTGTAGCTACCTATTATCGGGTAAATACTGCTATTGGCCTGCTCCAGGCTGCTTCTCGGTTGCCTTTCTTCCGCCTACACTTCACTATCCCCATTAATCTGCGTAAGCTTTCCCTCCCTTCGTTCTCATAAAAGCCTCCCACCCTGCTTCTCTTTCCATCCCAGGAAATAATTTTCCGTCGGGCGTTTTCTCATAGCACCATCTATTCCCCGCCCGTACTAGTCGAAAGCGTCGCTATTCTCTGAGCTTCCAGCGGAGAATCCTGCCAGGGAAACGCGTAGACAAGAGCGAATCTCGACTGGATGGCGTTCCGTGACAAAGCTCGCCCGATCGGGCGCGATTCCACCAGCCGGTACCTTGGCAGCGCCCCGGAAGGCAGCCGAGGGCTGACCGTGGTAAGTTCATGATTATATCACGGTCTTGTTCATCCTAGGGCATAGAAGCTAATGTCGACGTTTTCCTTCTGCGTCAAGGTCGAGATGCTCTTGCCAATCGTGGTCTTCAACCCCGTCCAATTCGACGACCCTAAGATTGCTGCCGCTATGAACCAGATCCGTCAGGCCTGCAAGGTCTGGATCCAGCTTCCTGCCAACAATGACAGCCGATGGATAAAATTCTCGAGCAGCAACAAGGAAGACCTCCAGAACGCCGTCTCCGGCGTCAAGAAGCTGCTGGACCTGTCGAAGCGGCGCCACGTCTGGAAGCAGTTCTGCGTCGTCCAGCCGCCCAAGGACGGCTCCAAAAACTATACCGCCTGCCTGAACGTTACAAAGCTGACCTGGGAAGGCATGGAGCTGCGTTTCCAGAACGACCCCCCCGCGGTCCCGAACCCGACCGAGGCCTCCATTCTCTTCGAATCCTACGTCCAGGATATGCAGTCGGCGTTCCGGAAAATCACGGCCCAGATGGCGCTCATCTCCAACGAGATGCGCATGCGCGTACACCTCGGCAAGCTGTTCCTGCACAAGCGCAAGAAGGGCGTGGAATCCATGACCGCCCAACAGTTCAAGGAATTCTTCAAGGAGGCCCAGAACCAGGCCTGTGCCAACGTTGGCCGAAAGTAAGCAAGACGGAAACTCCCCTTCCCCTGCTCTGATGATCCCGGTGCTCGGTTCTGATCCCAGTCCCACGTGCAGCATCGGAGACGGCGACTTCGCAGAGCGTCTCCTTGAAAAGATCCTGGGCTCGCCGGATACTTTCGACCCGGCTTCGCCGAAACTCTCCCAGCTAGCGCAGACTACGGCGAAGAGGAGTATCGCATTGTTCATCGCCGGTGGTACCCACATCGAAATCGAGCTCATACAGAACTCCCCACCCGCCAAGGGCGTCCCGTGGAGGCTGGGCCTGATGCGTGCTTTTGGGCCTGGCCGAGAGGGCAAGATCGAGGTTATCGCCGCATGCCCGAGCGAGTACGTGACTGAACCGCTTGTGCAGGAATACTCACCTGCCTAGTGAAGCACGGTTGCTGACGATTTGCCGCAGGTCCCTCAACTGGGAAGCCGAGGTTCTTTCTGACATTGGCATCGAGGGCCTGCCCACCGAGCTCCAGACCATTCGCAGCAGGATCTATCTCAAGGGCTCCGAGGGGAAGGATGACTTCCCCACGCCTATGCTGAGCACTAGCGCCATTCGGAGGTGCCGCATCACCGCCATAGCTGGCCGAACGGTCTGGACGGTTGGCTGCAAAGGCTCCGACTACATGATGGATGTGCTGCTGTACCGCTCTTGGAAACCCGGCAGCCCCAAGGCGCGCAAGACATGCGGAATATCCCTGTACGCGATGTCATGGGACGACGAAATGCGCTACCGGAACGTCCTTATGCAACCGCGCAACTTTGGCCCCAACGGCTCCTGTATATTCGGCTCCCTGGGCCTCGAAGGCTTTCTCGAGCTCGTCCACAAGATGCAAAGCTTCGTGGCTGATGTTTACGTTCCCTGGGAGCGCGAGGCTGCCCAGCGCCTCTGGACCGAGCAAAAGCGTATACTCAATCAGAAGAAGGAGGAGCACGACGCGAGAGAGGCGCAGCGCCAGAAGTTGAAGCAGGCTCGTCTCGACCGGAAGAAAGGGGAGGAGTTAAAGAAGGAAAAGTTGAAGGCCGATACCGAAGCTGCCTGGCTGAAGATGGAAGAGCTGAAGGCCGAGGCCGAAGCTGCCTGGCTGGAGAAGGAAAAGCTAAAGGCCGAGGCCGAGGCTGCCTGGCTGGGAAAGGAGACGGAGAGGGTCGCCGGCCTTCAGAAGTCGAAACAGAATGCTCAGTCTCGGAAGGCTTGGCGGAGCCACCCTAGACAAGGCTATATCGCCTCGCCCCCGGGGTCCTCGTCTGCAAGCGCCTCGGACCCCCCTGTCCAAGTCCGGAGAGGAAAATGGAGCCAACCGCCGAAGCGGCCATATTTGCAGCCACAGGCCCAGAGAAATAAGGCAGAAATTAAAAAGATACAGAAAGAGAACCGGGCCGCCGTGCGTGACGGCATAGGCGAAGAGCAACCGCGCCAGCAAGAGGGACAATTGATTACCATTACGCAGGAGACCTGCAGTCAGGATTTGCTACAGGCCGCGCCGCAAAATGATGAGTACGGGTGGCAGAAAGCGGCTCAAGAGCTGTCACTGATCGAGGTGGCGGCCGGAGATGAGACACGGCAAGAGGGGGAGAAGCTGAGCGAGAGCATCAGGGAAGCGTGGACCAGCCAATCCCAGCAACACAATGAAGACCCCGCGGATCCTCCCCTGGGCAAGGCCGTAGCCGAGCAACGAATGCTAGAGGCGGCCAAGCAGAAGTGGGAGGAGTGGCTCCGGAAGCAGGAGGAGAGGGCCGGAGCCGGGCTTCCAGACGAGAAGACCACCGCCGAGCTGCAAGATGAGAAAGCGGCCACCGAGAAGCTCCGGTCCGAGCTCCAGAAGATCGTGGCTCTTTTGCAGAAAGCAGAACTCTTCGCGGAGTGGTATAAAGGTGTCCGGGCGGTCGAGCCTGCGGAGGAGCAGGTCGCCGTGAACAAGGCTCGAGAGGCACTGCAGAAGGTGGAGGCCACACTTCGGGAGGCAGAAGATTCCAGGCGGTTCAGGGCAGAGGCGCTTGCCGCCCGGCAAAAGGATGAGGCCTTCTTCGCCCAGATGGAGAAGTACGAGCTTCCCGGTGACCAAGGCAGCCTCAGCGAGGTGATGGTCGAGATGCAGCAAGCCAGGGTGGTCCGCCAGCAGAAGGCAAAGAAAGCCACCCTGGAAGCACGAAGCGATCTGCAAGTGTGGGAGGAGAGGGTGGTCGGCATCTCAGAGCAGAAGCTTAAGAGGGAGGAAGAGCTCCGATTCCTGGACCTAAAGGAGACGGAGTCACGGAGCCAGAGACAGCGGGACGAGACGGCAGCAAACCTAGGTCGTCTGCTGCAGGAGATGGAGACCGAATTCAGACGGCGCGGCGAGGAGCTCGGCCAGTGGATGGATGAGAAGTTCGGGCTGCTCCAGAAGGAGGCTGAGGAGTGGGCCTCGGAGCACCGCAGCAGAGACATGGAGGAGGCAGTGGCAGCCTGGAAGGAGAACGAAGCGAGATATCAGAAGGAGAAGGGGTCCAAGGCTGATGCCGTCGCCACGCCCATGCCCCAGAAAGCCTGGAGGGATACGTTGCAGAAAACCAATGGGGTGTGGATGGTTGTACGCACGCAGGAAATCGATCCTTTGGAGGCGTGCAGCGACCGCATGGCGAATGTGTACGACGACTCGACCTCTGGGGTCTCTCAGACCGACTTACTGGGCGAACAGTTGGGCGATGCGACCTGGGAGACAAACGCGCGGCCGACCGAGGAGGAGGAGCTCCTGATCGACTTTCTCTAATCAGCTTTCACGAATCGCAAACGCCCCCATCTGGATTATCTACGACGTTTGGGTATTGTATTGTTATGTGGGTTGAGCTGAGAAATAAGGGGACGAACGACAAGCCAATCTTTATGTCGCCTTGGGTCCAAGGAGCTGTCTGTTTTCGGGAGTCTTGTTTCTGGCGTACTACTACTTGTTGTGTTATCTCCCGTCTTTCTCTTACCTTTTTTACTTTTTCCTCAACTCGCTGGCGGGCTTAATAAAACTCATGTGTGGTTTGGCACAGATAGCTAGGGCACCCGTTAAGGAGTTGGTGATAGAAATATCACGGGAAGGGAGACCGAGACGGATTACCCTTTATCGGCTAACGTCCTAGCGTCTTATAGGGGCAAGGGGGGAAGTCACTCGGCGACCTACCTTATGTATGAACCTGTTGTAGGTTTAATGTATGAGATTCGCATTATCGCGAGTCTTCTTACCGTTGCTGCCTTCATAGGGACGGATTGGCTTTAAGGGAAAGACTAAAACTGTCTACGTACTCATCAATTCGGATGCAGTGGGTTCTGTTGACGTGACGACTAGCAACAAATAGGCAGGAAGTAGTGATATTCAACCTCTTGGAAAACTAGAGCGGCAGGAAAATAGATAGGTATGCATTCATCAAGTCATTCAGATCCTTCTTTTCTTTTCCTTTCTATCCCACCCCCTCAAGCGGAAGCTGCTAATATCTTCTGCCGCAACGCTATTATGGTGAAAGATTGTGTGTCAGCCTCCTCTCGTGGACGAATAAACGGGCAGGAGAGAGAGAGAGAGAGAGAGACAGAAAGAAAGAAAGAAAGAAAGAAAGAAAGAAAAACGGGACTGGATATGCTCACCTTCCTCGACGAAGCGCAGGCTCTGCGTCTTGTTCTGCACGATAGCCTCCAGGTCCTGGATGTTGCCACCCAGCTCCTTGACTTTGCCCTCGTAGAACTGCGACGCGCTTTTTGTGCCCTGTTACGGGGGGGGGACAGATGGTAAGTTAAGAAAGAAGGGGCCAGGTAGGCAGATAAGGCGAGGCAAGGCGAGGCCCGGCCGGGTAGAGGAACGAACCTTCTCGACGTAGAAGCCGGTGCCGATATCGACGATCACGCGGTCCGGTTCCGACAGGATGCCTTTGACGTAGAGCGAGTTGGTAAGCGGCACGAGCACCTGCTTCTTGCCGTCCTGTTGTTGCTGGCTCTGGTTCTGGACGACCCGCAGACACTCCTTGAATTTGTTCTGGGCGGCGGCCAGCTGGGCGAAGGACGAGGTGAGATGTTCGACTTCCTCGTCTAGCTGCTTCTTCACCGCGCTGAGCTGTTGCGGGTTCAGGGTGTCGAGGTTGACTGTGAGAAGGGGGGTTAGTTAAGCGATGGGTAGACTGTGTGTGCGATATGTATGGCCTGAGCTACTTACTGAGTTCTTGCCGTCCTGACGACATCTTGACGGTATCTGATCTGGACGGTGGGAAGTGGAATGCCGGGTTGTCTAGATCTATCTCCTTGAGATAGAGCCTTGCACCCTGGTGGAGGTTTAAAGTTAAGGCAGGCTTTGCCTTCAATCAAGGCACTTAAGTCAGTGGTCAAGTGAAGCTGTGAATTGAATGAGCGGGGTACTCTGTCGGAAAGGGGGCCAGTTATGCATCTAAAGGCATGACGGCGCTGATAAGATAAGAGAACAACTGAGGAAACTGGAATGATCATGATAGCTCCCCCACCTCCGCTTCTCTTCTGCAGGCACCGACAGCACGCAACTGAACTTGGCAACTGAACACGGCGACGAGGGCAAATCATCTGCCTTCTCGACAGCACGCGTAAATCCAACACGGGTAGAGGAAGGAGCAGGGAAGAGCAGATCACAGCCCACGGAATGTACTCGCATACGCCGCCGATCCCACCACCCAAGCCCGGCAGCCACGAGGCGAGCCGGATAGGCACACCGGCGACGGTGCAGTCGCCGCGGCACCCACCGCCGCTGCCCCCGCCTCCGGAGGCTCAGCAACAGCAGGGCCAGCAGCTGTCCGACGTAGCCGTCCGGGCCCGTATCGATGCGCCGCAGCCGGTCGCGGACCCGGGCGACCAGTGGCTGCCTGCCTTCCTGCGGGATAAGTCGTACGTCCATCCTGAATCTGTTGACTACGGCTACGGTGTACAGCTACGGTGTGTTCACGGGCCTACAAAGGATGCTATGCTAACGCAGCAAGCGGGCGAACCGAGAACAGAAAACAGGACCTGGCCGATATCCTCTCCTCGCCGCAGCTCCTCGCGGCCCTCACGCACTCCACCTCAACCATCCACCCCTCCCTGGCAGCCTCGCACGGCGCCTTGCAGTCCGCGCTGGCCGGTAATGTCGAGCTGAGCGCGCACCTGGCCGGCGTGGAGGGACGGCTGGCGCGCCAGCGCGACGGGGCGCAGGCGCAGCTGCTCAGCACGCACGCCCTCGAGCGCGCCTGGCGCGCCAAGCAGGCCGACATGGACGCCGCCCTCGCGCCCTTCGCGCCTGCTAGCCTGTACCAGCGCCTTGCTGCCGGGGTGGCCGAGCAGGAGGCCGTCTGTCTCGCGCTCGAGGAGAGCTTCCTCGACGACGACGGGCCGGCTACCGCCGGTGGCGGTGCCGGGGGCGGCGGCGGTGCCGCGGCTGCGGCGGGGGGGCCGGCCTCCGAGCGCGAGATCGCTGACTGGGTCAGACGCTACCGCGAGGCCAAGAAGCTGTACTACCTCCGTCAGGAGCGCAAGGAGCGCTGGGACGAGGGCCGCGTCGGGGGGTGGCGGTGATGCCTGGGTTTGGGCAATGCCGCCTTTCTCCTTCCGCCCGCTCATAAAAAGGGGGGCGGCGGCTGAGCCATGACTCGCTCGGCCTGACTTTGCCTCTGCCTCTTCTCGATTTCTCGATCCGGTTACCTTCCTCCGTGGCCGCGTCAGGTTGCCCTCCCCTCCCCCTCATCATCCAATAGCGGTACTCTACTTAACGTGCGTGGCTGGCGACAGCTTACCCCCTTAACGGGTAATCTCCGACTCTCGCTCGACCCTTTTCGAGCGCGCGGACGGGCTCGGTCGGAATATCCCGATGAGGAGGCATCCTGCGCTACCGCCACCCCCCTCACGAAATCATCATTGAGCGAAGGGAAAGGGGAAACTGAGTCATCCATCGCTCATCCATCGCTCATCCATCCATCGCTCACCTCACATGCGCCTCCTTCCATGACGATAGGGAGATAGCGTCGACGTCAGCCAGGATGGGAAGAGGGTTCGAAGCCCCACCGCCGCCGCCGGCGCAATGCCTTGGGCATTGGGATCTCGCCGCCACTTGTACGAGTAATACGGTTACCGGCCCGAGCAGCGAAACTATTCGATCCACGAACCCACAACGGGCTGCTGTTTCTGGCGCCTACTGAGTACTATACCCGTACTTGTACGCGGCGTGGGGGTCGGATCGGCCTGGCTACCCAGGTAGGGTTTAGATCGGGCTCAGGGAACAAGGTGACAAGTTCCCGCTCGGTACTGTGATCGGCAGAACGCCGGAGTTTTTTATTATTTCCCTGATCGAGGGGTAACTGGAGGGCATCCAGCGGACACGTCGCTTGCGGGCCTGGCCTGGGATGCTACATATTCTAGATCCGGCCAAAGACGGCCAGATGACATCATGCCGGCGAGACTCGCGGCATGTCTCGGGCTCGGACGATGCCAACGTGACAGAGAGCATTGTGCTGCGCCGCGCCGCACCTGGTATACAATCCCGAAGGGCGGTGGGGGAAACGGACGGGTTACAAGTGGCACGGGGGATACGAAGGGGACTTTTTCCGGTGGGCCGGTCGAAGGGTATTTGCATATGATACTATGTACCGCGTATCTTATGTCAAATGAATGCATTTTTCGAGTACAATCACAGGCCGTGATCTGGGGGCGTGATCATGATGTGCTTGCTGTTCGCGGCGCAGAACCGCCGAGGCGTACGCGCAGATGGGAAGCGCCCTTGATTTGCCTGACCTGATAAAAGGGGATATTGCACAAGTGCAGTATTTGGAAAAGAATAGTCCACGGCGTCTTCCATTCGCTGCGGTGCGGTTGTGGTTGTGGTTCGGCGGGCCCTGCGTTGCGGTCCCGCGAGCAGGAACGGGCCGATTCCGTATCAAAATCGAAGGGGGGGAGGGGTCCAGCTCGTTCCATGACGCGCCCATAGTGAGGACGAACTACGAAGTCTCTGTGCTGGACTGCCAACACGCTCCTGCGCTATTGGGGGGGCACCGAGGCCGGTCAAGTGAGTATTCCGTATTATTAGACAAGACGAGGAAGTTTTTGGAATAGGATGAAAAAAAAATTGGAAGAGAGAAAAGAAATAAAAGCGCCGAAGGTTTGAGCGATCGGCCAGTGTTATCCATCTCGATGGAGATCGTCCTTTTAGGAGTGGGCGGGGTTCTCCGCCGGTGGATTCGACGCTGACTGTCTAGGTACGGAGTAGCTGAACTTGAACGATCCGGGTAGAGACCATCGTCAGTGCTCTGTAAGAGCTGATTTAATACAAGTTACTAACCTGCTCGACTCCCTCCCTTTACGAAGCACGAGTAGTAGCGCTTCACATGCTACGGGATGGGTGGGCGCGTACTGACGGAGCCGTATAGGGACCAATGACAAAGGACGGACGACAGAGAGCCTCGAAGGGGCGAGACCGAATCATATCTGCAGAAATGCCGCGTCCCTGGCCAAAAGAGTAGGGACATAGGTAGGTACCTGTGTACAGGTATTTACTTGCCTTCTTTCATCTTCCTTCGAGGTACCTACTTGTACTCAGCCTAGACAAGATCGGGCTTAAGAAAATGAGGCTCGCAGAGCCGGGAAGGATGGAAGGAAGCAGACGTGAAACTACATACCTAATCCAGCTGCATACGAACCACTCCCAACTCCCAACTAACTCCTAAAATGGAAAATGACGCGACTTAGTACCGGGATCTAACTACTATTACTAGCCCGGTTAGTAACTACTAGGTATGCCCTACAGACTACACGGTACGAAGTAATACCTAAAGTTAGGTAGGTAGTCTCCTCCTGCAACGTCTTTTTGCGAAAATAATCTATACGAATACATACTCCGTACACGTGCAGCAAGAATAGATAATCGCGCCGTCACCCAGTCTTATCGCCCGTCGAGCCGGATCGTTACAAGTCATACCTCTAAGGCTAGTGCGTTCAGGTCCCGAGGTCCAGGTCCCCGCTCGGCCGCTTTCTCGGGACATCCTACCGATGACCGATGAGAAGAAGGCTCCACTGATGTGCCCCGGCCCAGACACGACTAGAGCTGACTTAGGGAGTTCTGGACTGGAGAGAGGCGGGTCTCGGGTCCTTTATTTTCCTCACACGCCCCGTTCACCCTTGACTCCATCCATTGACATGTCACTCACTCACTCATTCACTCCCTTTGGTTCACTGCGTGGCAGCTCTACGCTGGCACCTACTGTACTAGGCACATTGCCCCAGGGGGGGGCTCACAGATAAGCAGATTACGCGGCTGACTTGGAGACGTCCTATCCATCACGGAGGGCAGAGACAGCCCGAATCGGCGAGTCAACAAATCGGCCCGGTCGGCAAAAGGGGGAAAGGGAGATAGATAGAACGGTGAGACAGTGATTTCCTTTCCCCCATTCCCCTCCGTCCGGCCCGGCTAGCCTCCTACTCGGCGCTTCTATTCTCTTCTGATAACCCCTCTCATCCCGGCCCTCGTCCCTCTATCCATCTGTCTCCATCTCTGTCGCCATCTCGGCCCTCCCGAACTCCGCTTGCCGTCTTGAGGATGCCTACTTCGTCGTAGGGTACATCCTAAACACTAAGGGCTCTAAATAAAAACAAGGAGGTGGAAAGGGGGCCGGGAAGGGGCCGCCGGCCTGGACGACGGAATGGTAGTGATCATTATATGGTATCTCGCGTAAAGGGGAAACAGCGTGGAAAAGAGAAACGCTCTCTCTCTCTCTCTCTCTCTCTCTCTCTTTTCTCCTTACCCAACTCGCTCCTTCTCCCCCGCTATAATAGACTAAACGGGCTCCTCGTCATCTCGGGGCTGCGCGGACTCATCGGCAGCGCGAACAGCTCCTCTTCCGTATCGGCGTTCTCGCCTCCTGCCGGGCCGGTTGGGCCCACTGGGCCCGACCCTCCCACGATGGCGTCGAGGGAGCCAACCTTCGGGTGGGGGGCCCCTGCTCGGCCAGGCAGCGCCGATGCTGACGGCCCCGTCGCACCTGCGCCACCGCCGCCGGCTCCTGTCGAAACCGCAGCTGCTCTCGAGGCTGCGAGAAATCACGCGCACGTGGGCGGTTGTCAGCCATGTGATACGACACCAAGTAGCGGGAGCATCTAATGCTGATATATGATATCGCTCATACGGGAAAGAGGATCGGGAGGGGGGAGGGGGAAGGGGTGGTGAGGAGACACCTTTACTACGATGACTCCCCTCCCTCATTACCCTTTGAGTGGGAAAAAGAAAAGGAGTGGAAATCACCTTGCGTGGCAGCCGCCAGCTCGGCCGGCGATGTTGCCAGTTTCAGCCCCCTCAGCCTCTCGCCCAGCCTGTCGGCCGGCGAGCGAGGGCTATTCGGGCTCGTGGGGCTTAAGGGCCGATAGGGGGCGACTCCTCCCTGGCCCCCGCGCTGGGCTGCTGCCGCCGCGGCTGTGGCCAGGGTCAAGAAGGGCTGTTGCTGCCGCCGCGGCTGCTTCTGGTGGTCCCAGTCGCTATCGGGCCTACCAACACCGAAGTGGTCTTTGATCCACTCGCGCTCCTGCAGTGCCATCTCGAGTCCGATGCTCTCGCTGTTGGCCCCCATCTCAGCGGCAATCTCGGCGTCCAACACGGCGAGCCTCTTCCGGGCCCACAGGCTGTGCAGCACCCCCCTCCGACCCACGGCGTCTTCGCCGGCGCCCGCGCCGAGGCCTAGGCTGGGCGCAGGCGCCACTAGTCCGGCCGGGAAGATGGCCGGCATGGGCTTCGTGCGCAGTAGCACGGGCCCGCCGGCCCGCCGCGCGATGTTGACGAGGGTGGGGATGTGTGCGCCCGGCGGCAGGAGGAAGTACACCCGTCTCAGCGTCGGCCCGTCCGTATCGGGGTCTCGCACAGGAAGCACAGCCGTCTCGCTTCCCCACGACACGTCCCAATCGTCCGACGGGAGGCTGCCGTCCTCTCTGCTCTCGCTGTCGGCTGCTACGGAGCTGTCCCACTCCACCATGAGGATCTTAGTCCCCTCGTTGCCCTTGCCCGTCTCGAACTCGAACCGGGACAGGGCGAGGGCCGACGACGGCGACGTAGGCGTTTCGACCACCGGTAGCTCTTCCACCGCCGGCTCGAGCAGCGGGCTCAGTTTCGTCGCTGTGGCGGCCATCTCGCGGCAGGGTCTCGCTCTTTCTGGAGGGAGGGAGGGCTAAGGCTCGGCTGAGGAGGGGAGATTTGTTAATGGTAACGTGCACAATACATGTCCCGGTGGGCGGCTCAGCAGCGAAAACAGCTCCCCGGAAAGGGGGTGGCGGTTGTCGCGATCGCCACTGGGACGCGTCGGCAGGCAGGAAGACAGGCAGGCAGGCAGGCAAGCAGGTAAGCAGACAGGCGAGCAAGCACAGCCCGCCGAAAGAAGAGGTGAGGCGAGAATTGTGCGTGCGGTCGTAGCGCGGTGGTGGTTTGAGGGGTCGGTATGTAAGCAGAGATAAGGTAATAAGGTGGTAGGCCGGTTGGTAGTCCAGGTACTAGCAGGGAGGGCAAGTACAGCAGTAACAGCAACACGGAGGCGTAAACAGATAGGTACGGGTAGGTACGGGTCGGTGGTAGATAGCACAAGTACGAGGCAGAGAGAAGTATGTATGTCAAAGCTGCTGATCTGGCTATTTTGTGGATATAATATACTCCGTAAGTGGGTTCCGTATAAGCACTGCAGCGGGCGATGGGCTATAGTGAAGATTCGTCTGCATAATAAAAAGGTACGCAGCTGCAGGAAGAGCAGCCGCACAAAAGGGAGGAGGGCAGAAGAGGAGATGAAGAGGGGTGTCCCCGGACGTAAGGGGGAGCCACCGAAGACGAACGAAAGGCAGCGGAGCGAGACGGGGCAATAGGAGGCACAGAATTGGCCGGAAGAGTCCCTAGCCCTAATAGCAGGCTGAACTTGCATGGAAAATGGAAGAAGAAAAAGATCCCTTCATCCTCTTCTTCCCCTATCCGGCCGCTAAAGGGAGGGAGGGCGGGGAGAGGGGGGACAACTAACAGATAAAGTTGCTTGGGGGCGAGAATCGTCGCCAGATCGTCCAGATCCCGCCTGTACGGATGTCATTTTGTCCTCTTCCTCGCTGTTGTTCCTGCTGCTGCCGCCACCGCCGCTTGTTCCCTTGACGGGCTTGCCTACGCTTTGCTCGCCCACTCGGGTGGTGAGTAACGCATTGCAAATGCATGCGAACGCGATCGGCGCATGACGGCCCTGGCTGGCCAAAGAAACGAAGTCGACCAATGGCGAGAGATACCAGCAGCAAATGGGCGTTGGAGGGCGCGACCCGACAAAGGGGCCAAGAGGGGAGGGGGCGACAGGGGCTTCCCAACGCGGTATCGCCAGCGGTGCCTACCCCGTAAGAAGTGAGATGAGAGGCCGCCCTCCGGCTAAAAATAGATCGTCGAGCATGACCGCCCGCCTGCCCGCCTCGTGCAACGACGACGGGGATTGCGGCGGCGGTGGGAGCGGGACCGCGGCGGGGGTTGCAGGCAGGCAAGGGTGCCCGAGAGTGATAAGATTGGCTCTCCCCCCTCCCCCGTGCTTCGCCGTCGTCTCCGGTCTGGTTGTCTCTTTTATCCCGGAACTGAGCTCGAAACCGGGGACTCGGAATGCACTCGCCTCACCTACCCTCTCCCTCCGTCTCGCTTTTCGTCGCCGATGAGAGACGGAACGGGAAGACTAAGAAAGGAGCAGGAAGGGTAGAGATGAGCTCCGAGAGGTTGGACGGACGGGGCGAGGTGGGTCGGATCCCAGCCCCGGAATAACGAGCACCGAGCTGTTAGCTGTCGACTCGGTATGCCGCTGGTGGTGGGGATGCTGAGATCGGCGAGGGAGCGCATCATGATAAATAGCGCGCTCCGCATGACGCCAAACCGACAGAGGCTTCCGGGGGCTGTCCCAGCAGACGTAGAAGCCGAAGCAGAATCAGGACCAGCGGCAGGACCAGCAGCAGGACCAGCAGCAGGACCAGCAGCAGGACCAGCAGGACCAGCAGCAGCAGCTAGGCTGGATGCGCATCCCATTGGAGGCACAGCGGAAACCACCCGCCCTCTCCCCGTCCATCCCCGTCCATCTCCGTCCGTCCCCCATTTCTCCCCTCCTCCCCTCGCCCCCCGCTTTGCCGCACGCTTGGGAAGCTGAAGTCGCTCTAGTCCGATTTGGGGGCACAACCCTTGGTAACGGATGGCCAGAAGGGCCAATTGGCTGTTCCGACACCCGGTACCGTATCCGTCTCGTCCGAGACTGCCGGAGGCAGGCCCAGAACCAGAAATGCTCCGTCACGCCAGTGAGGACCCCCAGCAGTGCCTGCCGCGCTCAGTACTCCGTACCCCGTACGCTTTCGGCGAGTGGCATCCATGGATGAAAGAGCTGGAAGTGCGTGCCGACCCTCCCGGCTACGTGATAGTAAGGGCATAGGGCGTGAAGACAGCTATTTCGAAATGGCTATGGTCCAGCCTTGATCGACATGCCTCATTCGCAGTTGGACGCGCTGGTGATTAGTCGCATACGGGGGAGGTCGTGTCTGTTACTCGACTAAAGTGCCGCGGGTGCCAGACTCTGCTTCTCCTCGGGTCCTGCCCGAGTCCGTCGTGCAGGCGGTCTAGTACGCAATAGTTTCCCAGCAGGCATGTGCGCAGTATTGGCAAAGAGGGGGCACGACGTCGTCCCTGCCCTATAATCCGTACTATGCAGGGAGGCACATACGCAGGTACCTCATTCGTCCTCCGTACTGCGAATCAGTCGCTGCTGGAAGCCGCTTCGCTCCGGCCCCTGTGGTGGGGGAAGCCATCCCTGTGTGTCTGCGGCTTTGCAAATGCAGCGTTGAGAATGCAGCGTTGAGAATGCAGAGTTGAGAATACAGAGTTGAGAATACAGAGCTGAGAATGTGGCGTAGAGATTACAGAATGCAGGACGTAGAACGCAGTCACTGCGGGACGCCGTGGATGCCTTCAATACGCTGGTAGGTGCTAGCGGGGAAGGACTGGCTTGGGGGATCTGGTCTCCACTGTTACCTTATTTACACGAGGTTTAACCGAACACCGCTAAGAGCGGGCCAACCCAGCGCCACACAGGCCCGATCTCCCGACGTCGCCGGCTTTCCCTTGCCTTGGCGGGATCACGAGACCTGCGACAAGACCTGCGACGTGACAGACCTGCGTGGCGCAAATGGGGGGAAAAGTGGCATCACCAAAAACGACGAGCTACAAGTGCCTGGTTGAGCAGTCCGCTGCGAAGGAGGAAGACGGAAGACCGATAGGCCTGATACGGCGTATACGCCCTAGCAACAGGAGGCAAGAGCAAGACGAAAACCCGCAGGACAGCGCAACATTAATGTTGAACGCGATGACGCAGGCCCGGTTCAGTCGCATTCTGTGGCATGTTTCTGCAACATCCATCCGTAGCGTTCTGCAGACAGATGACACGAATTTGACAAATCTTCTGTGCGCACTGCGGTTTTTTTTCTCCTACCTATACCTCTCTCTTCCATCTGCATCAACATTACGACCGGTCTTCGCTCGTGCCCGGGTAAGCAGACTAGGCGGACGGGCTTTGAATCAACCGCGTGGTCAGCGTTCCTAGCGGATTCCGCCGTTTCGAAGGCTTTTGGAGAAGGGATCGAGAGAATCTGACTACGTTTGTGATAATCGGTCCGCTGCTATCCCCCCTCCTACTATCCCGCGAGGATCGAGACGCTGTGCGTATCTAAAAACAATTGATTAATGACGACGGGCAGATGGATCCAGTCACAGAAAGGAGGAAGCCGGTTCGAGACCGCGATCGGACTGAAGCCGCCACACCGCTGCCAGGTGAGACTGGACGTGCTACGGCGGACTCGACTATTTCGGCTCTCCGACGACGGACGGCGGAGTGTCGTGCAAGAGGACACCGACTGAGTCACGGAGATACCTATACTAATAGGCAGCTGGCGGGTAGGCCTAGGTGGCTGCTATCGGTGCCTCACTGAATAGGCAGCTCCTCGCTGAATCACTACGTCACTGGCAGGTTTTCGTACAGCCTCGTGGCCGTTAGTGATACGCCGGCAGTTGCTCGTGGGGGTGGCAGGGAAACGGGGGGCCTACGGAGTATGATTATCTCTGCGCCTTCCGGCTTCTTCGCCGTCCAGTCGTCCGTCTTGCTCGCCCATCGTGCTCGTCCGTGGCCCATCTGGATCGCTGTTTCGTCATGGGCACCAATGCCACATCGGCTCGCCGATCAACCACTGAGCGTCGCCGTCGCAGCAGGACGGCATCGAGCGGGTCAGGCAGATTCGGGCCTTTGTGCTTGTAACGTGGCCCCTGCAACGCGACGGCCCTTCGACGTCGCCGTATGTATGGCTAGTTGCCGGACAGGCGCCGCCCAACGGATTCTTACTCAGTACGAACAGACTACTCGTACGGCCCGTACAGACCTACTCCATAGCACAGGCCCACCGACTCAGTAGACGGACGCTTATCGTCGGTGGTGGCCGCAGGAGGAGCGGCCGCAGGACTTCGTACCTACCGAGGTATCGGGAGGCCGAAGCGCCAGTAGGTGTTGTTATTTTGGCTCCAGCGGCGGAGTTTCGAGGGACTTTCTCGACGAGTGGCTCGTCCGTGACGGCGCGTTCCGGGATGCCGTGTTCGACCGAGACAAGATTGGCCCGAGTGATCCCCGAAAGTATAACGAGGGCCGATTGGCGATCCGCCGAAGAGTGGGATGTACGGAGTCGCGAGAGTAATTCATACATCTAGAATAGATGGGTGTGGGTAATATGCGGTGGAAGGCAACTGATAAACCCGGCCTGCAAATCTGCAAAGTACGGGAGACTGACTCGCCCCTTCGTGGCGCCTTCTCGGCCGACTGTCTCGTGTCCGGGCCTGTTCGACGAGCCCCCCGCGGCCCATGCTGGCAGATGGCAGAAAAAAGTGCGATGAAAAAAGGGCGAGGCTAGGGTCAAAGGGGAGGTATCGCCAGGGCATGTCCAATCACAGGCACGCTCCTGCTGTTTGGAAAAGAGGGGCCGGAGTAGGGCCGCAGCGATCTGGGCGACCTTGATTCCCCTATTCGGCGCGACCGCGGGCTGAGTGAGGCAGGTAGGCACCTACAAGGATCTGGCTTGGGACAGTTGGCCACCCGGCGATTTTCCGCTTGAACAGCCCTGGCGGATAATCTCCACGCCCCGGTCGGGCATTGGACTCGATGAGTACAGACTCAACTCTTTTTGGAGATTGCCGCCGGGCTGAGAACCGATCTGCTCAGTACAGATACAAGTACGAGCTGCGAGATAAGATGGGCGGATGCCCCTTGCGGCGTAGCCTTGAAAAAAAGGCATCGTTGAAAGCTCTTCGCGGTGGCGTTCGCTTCTGCTTGCTGCAGGGCCGCGCTGCCATATGGAGCCGTAGCGTGCGCCACATCGAGCACGCGGGGACTTTTTGGGGTGTTCGTTAGCTTATCTACCGATCGGCTATACGGATGGGCTAAGATGCAGTGCAGCAGGCACGTTTTTTCTTGCTGGGCAAAGGGATCTCGCTGGCGCGAGTAAATGCCGGATGCGCCGGCTTTTCTTTTCGAGGCCGTAAAGTGTGGTATGATGAAGGACCCTGCGAAGGACCCTACTTCAAGGACCTCTAGTAGGCTCTGAACCTTTCTCTCCGTTTCTACAGTACGAAAGTTTGCATCTATTCCGTACGGATCATGTTTTCGTTTCGATCCCCTGGCGTGCCTGGCGCCCTGTGGCGGCGGGCCGATGACTAAAGCGAATCTTGTCTAGGCGATCGACATAGCTTCGGTGGATCTCGGATCTCTTCTGGTTCTGACGGCCGTGCCGGTGCACGCCCCCTTTTCCTGGGGCGTGGCGCTAAGGCACGGGCACGGCGGGGTCTGATCAGTAACGCCTTCGATTCGCCTCTGATAACAAAACAACTCTTCCTCCATCAGCTTCTGAGGTACCGGGCCGCTCGTGTTTGCTCCCGGGGTGGCGAAAGAATAGAGCCGCAAAGAACAACATAGGGCAACCATGGAACGGATAGAGAGGACGATCTGGCTGGCTCCTCGGCTGGCAGTAATAAGCAACAAACCAGCATTGCCGTGACATGACCGCCGCTTATTATCTGTAGGCATACTCAGTAGGAGTGTGCTGAGTATAGTAGGACGCCAGGCTCCTGATGCCGGCCCGGGGTAGGCACAGTCACAAAAATGCTTCTTCGCCATACTCAGCAGCTTTATTGCGCTGGGGTCACACCGTAGCATCCCGTGAACCGTATTCCTGGTCATCAACGACGGAGACTTTTAAGCAAGCTAGAAGCCCCAAGTGCCGATATTGCCGCGAACCCCCACGGGAAGGAATGATGCTGCGACGGTGCTGAAGTGCGTCCTGTCGTGGACACTCCGTAGGGCTCTCCTTGCTTGGACTGAGTAATGCGTGCCCAGGAGTACCGAGCGAATCCTTGCTCCTGCTCCTCCTGCTCCTGCTGCTGCTGCCTCTTGCTAACTGTAAGAGGGACACGGTGAAAGGTCTCAAGTGCCGTTGGAGGGCTGGTGGGATGGTGGGCTGGTTGCAGCGACCATTGTCTCCCTGGGACGGCAGCACAGGGTGACAGGTACGCTGCTACCTTCGCTGTGCTTCTAGTACCCAGTGCGGCAAGGTGTGCAAAAGTGCCCGGCCCGGTAATTAAACGATCACTGCCAGAAAAGAAGCCGCTTATTTCATGCGCCGCCTCCCTGGTGCAGTAAAGGGTATCGATCAGCGCTGCCCATGTATGTCTCGAGTACCTGTACCGTTAGCACAGTAGTAAACGGCGCCGCTAAGAGGGCATTACTCAGTAGGGGTATTCAGTAGGGGTACTCAATAGGGGGGAGGCCTAGGAGAACCGGGCGTGCCTGGGTCTTTTGCAGCCAGCCGCGAGACCGTTGCTGATTGTCCCTGTTGCTGTCCTTGTTGCAGCACCTAGTGGCTGAGATCCTAATTGCTGTGCTAGGTCGGACCAGACACAGGTAGCGGCAAGCGGAAGACCGCCATTTGCACCAATCTCGGAAGGTTGGACGGGGGCGGTCGGTGACGACGAGCGTCGTCCAACGGAGAGCGAGAGGGAGTCAGAAGGGAAGCCAGAGAGGCCTGTACGGTCCGTACGGAGTACGGCCACAGATGCTGTGGCTGGTGGACGGCAGGGTGTCCAATGTGTTGTGCGCTGTGCGCCGTTCCCTTGTCTCACATCCGGACGCCGTATGCCGTCTCGCCCCATAACGGAGCATGAAGGAAGCCCGAAGCAAACCCTCCGTCAGCCACACAGGCGGTTGCGACTTGCCGCAGTCGCGATACGGAATATATGCACTCGCGTTTTCGCACGCATGCGAACCGGGCGCTGGACGCTGGACGCTAGGCGCTGGACGCTGGATGCTGGACGCTGGATGCTGGACGCTGGATGCTGGACGCTGGACGCTGGACGCTGGACGCTGGACGCTGGACGCTGGACGCTGGACGCTGGACGCTGGACGCTGGACGCTGGAAGGGAGGTGGGAGACGACCATCGCGAGGCCTTCTGCTGCCCGTGCAGCTCGGCGGTTTGGTCGTTATTGGCTCCGGCTAAATTACGAACGGCGGCGGCGCATTGAGATGGAGGTTGCAGCGCAACGACCGGAGCCCTTCCCAGGTACCCGCGCAAGTACCGGTGACCTCCCGTCGGAGGCGGCCTTCCCCGTTTGGGCCGGGCGGGCGATGCGCGGTGCGCTGAACGAAAAGAGCGAGGAGACGCCGCTGTCGCCTTTTCGCGGCTGATGATGCTGCATGTACGGACTCACTGGGTCTGTATCGAGGCAACAGCTATGAGATTGAGAGCGCCCGCTAGGGAGAATGCTGGGGAGAATGGGGGAGGGGGCTACTGCCAAGCCGCAGGTACTGGGGTACCTCGATGCAAGCAGGAGGTACCTTCCCCTTTGGACGCCTAATACAAGCAGGGCCGAATGCACCTAGCAGCAACGGGGTGCGCTAGCATCGATGGGGAGCTAACTCAGGCTGGGGGAGGGGGGGTGCGTACTTTCCGTACCTGGCACCTCCGCTCCTCCTGCGTCAGGGTACGGAGTACTTGGGTACCTCTGGTGGGTGTCCAGCAAGCACCACTCTCGCTGAGAGCCTGCCCTGCCGGGAGATCCATGGATGTATCGCCCAATTAAAGCACCGACCGCGCTACATGGCGGGGAGATACAGTGGTACCTTTAATACTGCCTGAGCCGGAGTCCTGGATAAAGGTACCGCGCTACTATGTCCTCGCGCAGGACCCAGGTACTCCGGGGCCGGCTCTCCATGTGGCCCAACACACAACCCGCCTTTACCTGCGTGTGGACTCTGGCCCGACGCTCTCTCCACTATTACGCCGGCCAAAACGCCGTGGTCCATCCACGATCCATCCCCGTCCTCCAATTCCCCGTTCCCACAGCCCCCGTCAATCCCCCATCCTCTTGCCTCTTGCGCCAACGTCTTTTTTTTCGCAATCGCATTCACCAGCATTCCCCAACGATGGACCTTCCTACACAGTCTGCACGCATGTATCTCCTAGCTTGCTAGCGCAATCTTTGCTGCTTTTCCGGTCCCTTCTGTCCCCCTCGTCCCTCTTTCGTCCCTCTTCTTTCTTGCCCTCTCACGCTCAGTACGGAGCAGAGGACTTCTTTCTCTCCTTCTCGCACTCGCTCCCCCTACGCCCCCTCCACACCCCCTTCCCAAGCCGCAGGGCATACTAGGCCCAATTGTGGAGGCTTTGTGGTTGCGGCCCTTTTCTCTCTCGAGCCCGTTTTGCCTTTGCGTTTGGCCGTCGCCTACTGCTTCCTCTTTTGTTGTACGGTCCGCCCGCCGCCCGCCTTGGCCTCGCGCCTGAAGGACGACCGCCCGTTGCCTCTTCCATCTCTTCCAGCCTCAGCCGCCTTTTTCTTATCCTCTTCTACCTTCCCTCCGTCTCCCAGCTTCTGCCGGCCGACACACGTTGCGTCCACGAGAATCGAGCCGGCCGATCCATCGCCCTGCCGGAACCGACTCGTCCTGCCTCCCTCCCCACCCCTCTTCAGCCGCCGCGCGCCCCCTCTTCGTCTCTTCTTCTATCCAGTGCAGTAGAGGAACGATCGCCTCGGTCGAGAACAGGAGACGAGCCAGTCAGTCCACCCCTTGTGCAAGTCAGTCGCATAGCGTCCCACACCCGCGTGCGTGGTCTTGCTGTACCGATCGGTCCCTCGCCCACGACGGAGGACGACAGCCACGCTTGACCAACTACTCTCCTCGCCTTTCGCTGGTAGCTGTGCCCCTGCTGGTTGGCCGAGCAGGGGTCGAACGAGACGATCTACTTTCATCCGTCGCTCCTCGCCGATTAACGACGACCTTCCTCGGGATGGACGGTTAGGTGGACTTGGTCTTCAATTGGTTTCGAATGTCGCATCATGAGCGAGGGCTGGATACTTCGAGTTGCCGTGTACGCCATCGTAGCATTCGAGTCTTCCGGCGCTCGATAACGGGGACGATCTTCGCCATACTGTAGGGCCAAGCTTGGGTCGGGCACGACTCACCTCACCCCAGCATGTCGGCACAAACAGTGGCCGCGACGTCGCGGCCGGTGGCCATGGACCCCCTCCACATCACCGAGTTCGCGTCTGAGCGATACTTCACCAAGCTCAGCCAGCAACGTCAGCAACAACAGCAACAACAAGAAGCGCAGCAGGCGGGACAAGCTGTCGAAGGTCCTTCCACCCCCGCACCAGCATTGCTGGCACAGTCACCTTTCATCATCCCCCTTCGGGACTCAAAACCTATACCAGCGGCAGAGAACGTGCCTCCGTCATCCGAGTCGTGGCAGAAGAAGCCCAAATTATGGAAGAAGCTTCTCCATAAGTCACCGGCAACAGCATCACCGCTACCGGCAGCAGAAGGACCAGAGCAGCCAAGGAGATCTGTGGGCGAGCAGCTCGTTAAGCATCGGAGGTTTGTGGTCACCCCTTTTTCTAACGCGGTGTTAACGCGTCCTACGACCTACTGACACTAGAGACAGTCTACCATTCGATGCATTGTTCCTCAATCTCCCAACGGAACTGCAGATCCAGGTCATCGCTACTTTGCCCCTGTCCGACATACTGAATTTAAGACTAGCTTCAAAAGCATGGCATGCCTTAGTGACGGCAAACGAGGGCCCCATCGTCCGGTATCATCTGGATCATCACATTCCAGCATATGCGAAGCGCTTGTACCCCCCCGACCCCTCGAACCTCAGTCTCCACTACCTCTGCGGCCTGTGGCATCGGCTTCACGTCGCGGCCAAGCTGGCCTTTTTCATCTGCGAATGGGTGACGAAGGAGATATTCCTGAGGACATCGGAGATGCAGCGGCTGGAGTTTGCTCCCCAGCGGGAAAGGATGCGGCGCCGCTTAGTGCCGTTGCTTTTTACCATCTTCCACTTCTTCGAGACATACCGGACACGACACGTACAGTATCTCATCGAGCACGAGGGCAGGGGATTACAACAGACGCCATACACGCTCAACCCCATTGAAGTCGATATCATGAACATGTACGACGACAAGACCCTGTTACGAGTACACCAGGTATTCCCCTTGGTGGTCGCATCATTCTGCAGACGATTACGACCTCCTTCATATGTCGGCCGTGTCGAACGCTCAATCAGGGGCTACCTCCGCGAGAAACCAGCGGATGAGGTCCACGTCGCTGCGCTGTGTATAGGCGGCCTGCGCCAGGTGGAACGATTCTGGGAAGTCAAGGGGTATAATACCCGACGTGGCGTCGTGGACTCGTGGTACAAGGGGATCACGGCGAAGGAGCCGGTAGAACCGGTACTGAAGTCATCACGACGGGGCTTCATGGGGGGCTTGCGGAAGAAGTCCTCCATGGCCCTCAAAGAGGTTGCGAAGGACCACAGCAGATCCAACACACGGACGGCTAATGGCGATGGCGGCCAAGGCTCGACCGACGCCAGGCCCTGGGAACGACGCAACAGCGTGATCTTTGGCAGCAGCATGGCGAGAGGCATGCCGATGGGGCCGCTATCACAGGAGGCCCTCCAGATCTTGATACCCGATCTTCCGGCTCTTCAGAAATTGTGGTTAACGACAGCCGAGGCCCTCATTCTCGAGAGGAAGATCGTCGAACGGCCATCCGATATCAAGAGAAACGCTCAGGTCATGCTCGAGTTGATCCGCGAAGAAGGCATCGCCGAAGAAGACGAATGGTGGTACGGGCAGGGAGGACACGACTCTGTCCGGCCGCCGCTGGAGTCAATAGAAGAGGATCCTATCGACGAGGAGCCATCATGACCCCTCGGACATCATCCTTTTAAGACTTCCCGCTACTCCATATACCCCTTACCACCTCTACCTGTACACCAAACTACGGATTTTCCTTCTATCTACACAAATTTATCCTCCCATCATTTCATCATCGACACCACATTGTATCGCATTCATCATTTACCCTCATTTTTCATTTTCTATGTCAAAACGAGCATCTCTGGGGGCGTTGGGTGGTCGGTCAGGTCCGGGAACCGGAACACGCAAGGATCGGGTAGCGTGCCGCGGCGGTTTTCCCATTAGCGACTTCTTTGCCTCCTTTGGGGCTTGTTCTTACAGCTTTGTTCTATCTCGACATATTTATATTACCCTCTCATTCCTATATCCTCTATACTGCCGGGCTGGCGTCTGCATAAGGGAACGACGACACTAAAGCGAGATTTCCTAGCCATCTTTTATGTCCTATCCTTCAAGTATTCTGTTTCTAGTAAGGCGGGGCGAGAACGACAACACAAGCATTTGTCGGCAAAATAGATCACCCATTATTATTCGTCTTTACTCCATGCGTACGTGATGCTATATAGAACAAGGCCTGGGTCGACCTGGTCCAATCTAGGTAGTCCAACTATGTTCTACTAGTACTATATCTATCCGTACCACTGCTCCGACCGCGGAATGATTCGGTCCTGATGGCGCAGAGAGAAGGGGAGCCAACGTAGGTAGAGACTTACGTGCGCGCTGGCCTAGGCGCTTGCTATGTATTAGATGTCTATGTAACTAGATACCTAGATACCTGTACTTATTACATAGACGCCATACCTCCCTAAAAGCTATGCCACATTATGAAAACGAAAAACACTCGAGTCCCAGCACCCAGTAACTTTGATAGGCCGTTGCATTTGTCATTAATTATCCCCCTATAGATAGCCCGCCGCCGTCCCGTACCATCATGAAAATTTCCGATAAAAGGACGGTAAAACATGCTTCCCGAGGCATCCACATCTACTTCCACATTCTTCGTCCCAACGCTCGCTCGTCCTTCCAAATCAATCCCATCGGATGATACTGTCTCATCCCATCCTGGATTTGATTTCACCCTGTCCTGTTTTCATCCATCCCGTTCCATTCCATCCTACCCCATACCGTCGTTCATCCTAGCTATGTACATAGCTCCAACCTATCCCGCCCCTGTTTCGTCGTTCATTTCTTCTACTTCCATCACCGTTGTCTTTCAGCTTTGTCCGACCACCCTCAGGAGGGCTGAGCCGGAGTACGTATAATATCTTGGGAGCTGGAGTAGACAGGCATCCTTGAAGGTACTAAGCCCCCTCCTCCATTAGTCCTTTTTCCCTCATAGCCTTCCTCTCCCACGTAGGTAGCTCCTCGCTGTTCCACGCGTTATAAGAGAGTAAAAAAAAAAATAAGAGTAGTTGGGCATGAAAGCACAACCACTCAATAGCACAGAATAAGGAACCCAGAAAGAAGGGTAAAAAATGTAACGAAAAGAAGAAAAGAGGTCATTCATGCTTCTGTCGTTAGTATTCAACTAGCTAATAATACATGTATATTTTAATCACCCCTTTCCGTCGCCAGCACCGTTCCGTTCATCATCATGATATATGAAGAGGTGATAAAGCATTGGACTGTTACCACAGAAAGGGAGATAGATAAACACAGAGAAATTCGTTCACCACATAACACATGGCCATAAGGTAACATAAGGTGCTACAGAAGGCAAGGCAATAGCAATATGAAGGAAGCAGCCGTACAGAACCATGAAGAACAGGCAAAGCAAAAATGAGTTGGAAAACACCGCTCCCGCTTTTTCCCTTTCAGAACCCAGAAACACAAAGAAACCTGGGAAGGCCAGGAATTTCTTTTTTGAAGAGAAAAAAAAATGATAAGAGGGTGGAATGCGCCTTGTCCAGGTTATTTACCGGCGGACTCGGTAGAAACGCTCATTAAGCTCGTTTCCCGTCAAAGCCGTGGTATCGAAGCCGCCCAGGGCCGAGGCAGCGGCAGCAGTGGTGTACGCAGTACCGTTCGCCGTACGGCCAACACTCCCACCCAGCCCGTAGGGAGATGTAGAGGGCCCGAGTCCGAGGCCTGCATGGGCGCCTGAGGGATCGAGGCTGATGTTATCAAACAGAGAGGCGCTGTCGAAGGTAGTGTGGAAGCCATGCAAATTCATAGCGGCCGTCGTGGTCTGTGCCAGCTGCTGCTGTTGCTGTTGCTGCTGCTGCTGCTGCTGCTGCTGCTGCTGCTGCTGCTGTCGTACGGACGCTGTGCCGAAGGACGGCGAGCCATGGTGCGACAGACCACCACCACCACTGTGCGAGGTCGTGGCCGTCCCTGTGCCATATCCGCCGCTACTCAGTGATGGCGACGCGGTGCTGCTCGTACCCGTCCGCCGCGTCCCAAAAGAGGCTGTCGCCGAGCCGAAGTTCATACCAGCGGTTCCGGCTCCAGCGCCACCAGCTGACACCCCGCCGTAGTTGCCGGCAGTGTTTCCTAGGTTGGCTGCGCCGGTTGTCGCCGTCCCGAACTGAGGGGACTGGTGCGCCAAGCTCTGGGTTATGAGGCTCGGAGAGCTGGTGGTTATGGCCTGCGGCGTGTGCCTCTGCTGGGACGCATATTGTTGCGTCTGGGGTTGCACCGTGTAGTGCTGAGCCGCCGAGTACGATGGGGAGAATTGCTGCTGCTGCTGCTGATGTTGTTGTTGTTGCTGCTGCTGCTGCTGCTGCTGCTGCTGATGCTTCTGCTGTTGCTGGGCCATGTACTGCGGCTGCTGCTGCTGAGGCTGCGGGTTAGAGAATGCCTGGGCCTGCTGTTGTTGCTGCGCATATGGATTGCTGTTGGACCTGTTCTGGGAATAAAAAGCTTGGGGGGTGGTGCGAGCGGACTGTTGCTGCTGCCGCTGCTGTGGCTGGGCCTGTGTTACTAAAGAACTAGGGCCCATCATATTAGGCGCCTGGGTCTGAGAGTTAAGCTGCTGGGGAGTAGTGGACATTGACTGGCGACCGAGCTGCTGCTGCTGCTGTGACTGCTGCAACTGCTGCTGCTGCGGTGGTTGCTGCCGCTGTCTCTGTGGAGACGGCTGCTGTTGCCGAGATGTCATGGTGTGGAAGCCACCATTATGTTGCTCCTGGTCATGCTCCTGCTGCCCCAGCTGCTCCTGCTCCTGCTGCTGCTGCTGCTGCTGCTGCTGTTGCTGTTGCTGCTGCTGCGCCTCCCGCTTAAGCTGAGATGAGATCGCTTCATACGTGGCCGCGTCGAACTGCCTTTCCTCTTCGTCGGCGTCTATCGGAGGGGCTAATACAGATCCCGGCTCCGGATTGTGTAGCACAGCGGTAGTCTCGCTGTTCAGCAGGATACTTTGGTCTTGGCTCTCCGGCCGGGATCCGCTACCGTCGGGTAGGGCGGTTCTGCCTTCTTTATTAGACTTCCGTTGCCTCTTGGCCGGGGGTGGTGCTAAGATAAGGGGCTGTTCGGTCTGCCCTATAACCTGGTTGTTGTGACTAGCCGTTGCTGCGTTCGGTGCGCCTCGCCGAGAAGAGGGGTTCTGGCCCGAGCCCGCCTTGTTAAGCTGCGACGGGCCTTTCGTTCTCTTCCGCTTTGCAGCTGCTGGCGGGACGGGAGTGGTGGACTGCGATAGATTATTAGGCTTGGCCGACGACGGGCCGACAGCCGATAGATTCGCAGGTGTGAAGGAGGCCGTCTCCAGCTCAACGTCATCCGGTATCCCGTACGTCTGTTCAAATGCGGAAAACTCGGCCCCGTGCGGTTCTATCGGTTGCTGAAGGGTTGGCGTTGGGTCCTGCAGCGAGGCGGGTGGCCCCATGCCCGCAGACGCCTGTCCAGGGAGAGTCTTCTCCCTATTTTTAGTGGCTTTTGGCCGCGCCGGACTAGGCCTCGCCGGCGTGGATGACAAGCCCGGTATGACAGGCGGAGGAATCGGAGTCACCGTTGCTGGAATGGGTATCGACGAAGTCGCAGCTCCCGTTGCCGAGCCGGCAGACGCGGCGTCCTTGGGGCGATTCTTAGAGCCTTTCGGTCTCCCACGCCTCTTACCAGCTGCCGACGCCGCAGTGCCGCCGCCACCCTCCGCCGCCAAGGCCCTAGCAGCAGCCATACCGGCGCTGCCCATCGCAGCTGACGGTCGATGGATCGTGGCGGCAATGTCAGGGGGGAAGAGGGGTGCATGGATAGAACCTCCGCTCTCATCGAGAAGGGAGACATCGACCCAGCTATCATCGGCGGCCTCTCCTTCGCTGACGCCGTTTGGGAACGGCGTTGGATCAGGAGGGTGATAGGAGGCGGGCTGGGCCGCACCGGCAGCCGAGGCAGCCGAGGCGGCGGCAGCAGCCTGGGCGCTTTTTAAGGAGCCCTTCTTAATGCCTTTGTCAATTCGAGGTTTGGATGCTTTACTCCCCTTTGGCCTCCCTCTCCCTCTCTTGACTGGAGCTTGTCCAGCGGGCGCTCCCGGCTGCGCTCCCGGCCCCGGTGGTGCTGTTTCGGCTTGCTGGGACGACGCGTCTTTCTGGGACGGTAGTGGCTCGTGGGCGTGGCCGTCGTCGAAGGGTGAACCCTCCGAGAACATCCCAGCGCTCCCTAGTTTGGGGAAGATCTCGGCAATCCATCCGATAAAGAGCCCTCCCGTACCATTCGCCTGATCGCTGTCCGGGAACACGCCATCGCCGGGCGGCGGGGCACCGGGTATGCCGCCGAAGTAAGCCACCGCTTTGCACAGCTGGTCTACCACCGCCAGAGGATTGAGGCTCCTAAGGAGGGTCAGGAGGCGGGCCTGCTCTTGCTTTGTCTCGGCCGCGTCGAGAGGGTGATTGCGATGCCGGTCCCCCGCCGTCGGGGTCGCCGATAGGCCACGGAAGTCTACGGTAGACTTGGGCTGCAGTGCCTCGAGGAGATGAGCCGTCTTCTTCCTCCTCTTGGGGACGTAGCCGGCCTCGAGGGCACGCTTCGCGTAGTCCTCGGTGGCCTCACTCGTGCGCTTTGCGGCGTCGTCGCGTAGCTTGTTTTCATAGCCCACCAAGTCCATGTGCATTACACTGAAGTTGCCCTTGTTGTCATCTATCCGGCCCTTGAGCAGCCTCGGAACCGGGTCTTTCACCCGGCCATCCCTATACTGGCCATTGGAAGGGTCCGCGGCCTCGGACTCCGGAGCGGTAAGCTGCTGCCCGAGGTCCAAGATTGCGCCTGGCTGGCCGCTGGACGAGGAGGCATGCCCTGCCGCGGCGCTCTGGAACGGCGACGAGTGGGCCGGGGAGCGGCCGGCCACCGCAGAGCCAGCCAGCGCGCCGGGCCGCTGGTTCCGCGGCAGCGCGGGCGACGCCGAGGGGACGGTCGCAGATACGTTGGATCCACTATGCTTCGCTGCTTTGGGGCCTCATGAAAGACCGCCGTCAGATAAACTGAAAAGGCTCCATTTCGGGGGGAAACCGAGCCAGGACGGAGCATACCTGGTGCCATTGCCATCGCTCCTAAGCAGGGCTCATGCCCGCCCGGGTGCAGGCAAGCCTTGTTTTCCTGCGCTCCCCTCCGCACGCTCTTCCCACTTGAGGACTTGCGGGGCGGAAAGACAGGAGGAGGAGAAGGGTTTATCGCTATCTCGACAGGCGCGTCGACAGCAGCTCCGGGCGAGGCGTTAAGGGAAGGAGATGCGCGGGCGCATAATGGGGGCCTTGTTATTCCTCGCGGCGGGAGACAGGGGCGCTGGCAGGTCCGGGCCCGGGTCTGGTCTGAGCTGAATTGTAGTCACGCCGGAGTTCTGCAAGCCACAGCTCCCAAATACGGGACAGGACAGCAGCCAGGGAAAGGGGGATGTAACGCCAAATCCAGCGGGCGCGCTAAATCTGGAGTGATGCTACACACTCCATTCGCCGGAGAGACGAAGGGTCGGCGCGCAGAGAATCAGCGGGTCAATCGGTCGTCGCATCGACGCTTCGAGGAAAACGGGTGGAGGCGGGTCGCAGCAGCTTGTCGCCGATCAATCGGAAAGAGGAAAGGAAGAGACGGTGAGGCGATCGAGAGCTGGGAGGACCGGACGGAGAGGAAGGAGAGAGGGAGGAAGGACGAGGGCAGGACGGGTCGCCCGGTAGATAATGGGCGACCGTCTTCCCACGGTTGACAGGACGGAGGGCGGCGGACGGGGATGGTGGACGGGGCAGTCGGCACACCTAGGTCGCCGACGTCGAAGCGAGGAAAAGCGGACCGCGGAAGAGGGGACGAGACGAGATCGAGAGATAGATCGGGACAGACAGGCGCAGGAACAGACAGGATAACAGATCAACGCCGGTCAGCCAGGAAGTCGCCGGATTGCGGCACTGGCCGGCCAAGTAGGCGGTGGTTGGTCCTGACGATTGTGGTGGTGGTGGTGGTGGTGGTGGTGGTGGTGGCAGTGGCAGTAGGTAAGTAGTGCGTAATAACGGGGCCTTGGAGTGCTAAGTCGGGGAGAAGGTGGTGAGTGGTGAGGGTGGGGATTTGTTGGTTCAGCGCATCGGCCTGCGCCAACCAGTCTTGCGAGGCGCTGCCGACGATGGCAGCGTCAAAACGTCGATGGTTGGTCCGCGCTGGCACAGCCTGGGTTAGTCCGCCCCCGGTCGCGCTACTTTACCTGCCGCATCGGGAGCTCAGCTGTACTTTTGTGTGACCCTGCCGCGCCGGCGAATTTGCAGCGAATTGTAGGTCGTTCCCAGGTCGCGTACGAGCTTAATCGGAGGGGTGCGTGTACTCGGTACAAAATCGACGCCCGGGCCAAGGGCGTCCCGCCGCAGCAGTTCAGCACAACCTGCAGAGCTCCCCACCTGCAGCCATCTAATAGCGCTCAACTCCAAAACTCCGTCATCAGCAAGAGTTGTTGCTCTGGCCTTGGGACGAGGCCCGCACCACCCCCATCGACCGCTCGCGAATATCTCCTACTTCAAGCAGCCCAAGGTAACCTACTTCGCCTCGCCTGCGGCTTGATCTAGCTCCCCGTGCCTAAGCTGCAATTCGGAAACAAGTAAAAGGGATAGGACGGGGGAGGGGAGAGAGGAGGGGGAGAAGGGGGGTAAGGGAAAGAGAGCTAACGGTCATGCAGCCTTGATAGATTCGGAAAGCATAATAGCACCGCCGGCAAGCATTCTCCTTCTATAACCTCTCTGCCCGGCGCAGCTCCCACGATATACCGATCTACCCTGCTGCCCCCCAAAGCCGCTATTTGCCAATTGCGCTTCCGGCTGCGGCGGGTAGGCGCGATAGCAAGACCGGCGGCATGCCGACTCCGACCAGATACGTTCTCGTCTCACTGCCTCTGCGGATCTTTGACGCGAGCAGCACCGAAGACGCTCTCTCGGCGCTACGCACAACCATCTCTCCAAACAATGGGACCGTCTTGCCGTTTCCCATACCCGAGTTCAAGATAGGGACCCTCGATGGCCTCGTCCAGCAGGCCGACGACCTCGCTAAACTCGAAACTGCCTGCGAGGGCGTCGTCTCGCGCGTGGCCGACTCGCTGAAGTCCATCCTAGATGGCGACGAAGACAAGGTCGCCGAGCAGAAAATCGTCAACGACAGTGAGCATGCCCACGCCTGAATGCCATGGGGCGAAGCAGGAAGGCTGGCGAAGTGCGTACATTGCTGACAAGAGAGCCTCCCTCCACCTCCATCCTACACAGAGCCGACCGACCAGTACCTCCAGACCTTCAACTGGAACAAGGTTAGATACCGGGCGGACCGGCCGCTGAGCGAGCTGATAGACAACCTGCAAAAGGCAAGTAGCTCCACAAACGTCTCTCCTCTACCCCAGCGTTTCTTGCTAACACGCAAGCTTCCGGCTGCTCCCAGGAACTCGTCAACATCGACAATGATGTGAAAGCGAAGTTTAACCAATACAACTCCGTCAAGTCCAATCTGGCCACGCTCCAGAGGAGGCAAACGTGAGTTCTCCCCTGCTAGCTTTGCGCTCTGTAGACATGTCTCCTGATGCTCCTTCCCAGGGGAAACCTCGCCACCAAGTCTCTCGCGCCCATCGTCAGCCCCTCCCTGTTGGTACAGGACTCCGAATACCTAGAGACGCACCTCATCGCCGTGCCATCGAGCGCCCGGAAAGACTTTCTGAAGAGCTACGAGACGCTGGCGCCCATGGTCGTGCCCCGCTCGTCGGTGCAGGTGGCCCAGGATGAGGAGTACACCCTGTACGCGGTGACGACGTTCAAGAAATTCAGTGCCGAATTCCTGCACAAGTGCCGCGAGCAGAAGTGGACACCCCGCCAGTACAAGTACGTCGAGGGCGGGAAGGAGGAGGAGAAGCGGGAGCTGGAACGGGTCGCCCGGGACGAGAAGAAGGTTTGGGGGGAGGCCCTACGGCTCGGCCGGACCGGGTGGAGCGAGAGCGCCATGGTCTGGACACACGTGCTGACCCTGCGCGTCTTTGTCGAGACGGTCCTGCGCTACGGTCTGCCGCTGGAGTTTGTCTGCGCGATAGTGAAGGTTCGTAACAAGCCCAACCAGCGCCCTTCTAGGCCTCTGCAACCCCTTGTGCGTATGGCTAACGTCGGAGGACGCTATAGACGACGCCCAAGAAGGTCAAGGACGTCAAGGATGCGCTCGACTCCGCGTACTCGTACCTCGGCGGAAACGCGTTCAGCAGGAACAAGAAGGGAAAGATCACAAAGGATGATGCGGCTCTGACATCAGAGATGGCAGCGGCCGGCGTCGGGTTCGGCGAAGGCAACGAGTACACGGCGTATGTGTATTACGAGTTCGAGTTCCCCTAGGTCGCCTCGTCACCCCTGGCTCTCGACCGAGTATAAGGGCATACATACGCTCACTCTCACTCTACCTCTCGCTCCTTTTGCCTCCCACAAATATGCTGCAGACGGCCACCTCGGGGTCGGATTGGATTCCCAATGTGTCTGAACGCATTTCCTTGTTTCCGGTTCTCTTCTGTCCGCCCATCTAGCCCTTCGTTGCGAGGCCGTTGTTCTTGCTGGATGTGCATTCATGCCATACACCATAGGTATCTACTATGAAGCATATACCTTTACACCCACCTCCCCCACCACCCAATTGCCCCTTTCATTTGCTACTCGTGTCTGGGAGTAGCCCCTTGCCCTGTAGGTACTCGACAACCTGCGCGACGCACTCCTCGACGCTCTTCTCGTGCGTGCGTAGCGTGATCTCCGGCTCGAGCGGCGCCTCGTACGGCGCCGAGATGCCCGTGAAGTCCTTGATCTCGCCGGCGCGCGCCTTCTTGTACAGGCCCTTGGGGTCGCGCTGCTCGGCCACCTCAAGCGGGATATCGACGTAGACCTCGATGAAGGGCAGGGCCTCGTCGTCGCCCCCCGCCGTCTGCGCGTGCAGTTCCCGCGCTACCTGCCTATCCGCGCGGTAGGGGGAGATGAAGGACGTGATGGCGATGGTGGACGAGTCGGCAAACAGCTTGGCGACCTGTTTGCTCCCCCCCCCCCCCCCCAAATTAGCCTCCCTCTCTCTAAAAAAAGAAAAAAGAGCGCAAAAAACGCACCTCTGCTATCCGGCGGATATTCTCGTTACGATCACGCTCCGAGAAGCCGAGATCGCGATTCAGGCCGAAGCGCACGTTGTCGCCGTCGAGCCGGTACGCCGCCAACCCCAGGTGCAGCAGATGCTGCTCCAGCGCCGTGGCGACGGTCGACTTGCCAGAGGCGGACAGGCCCGTGAACCAGATCGTCAGCCCGCGCTGGCCGCGGCTTTGATTGCGCTCGCGCCGCGTCAGGCCTGGGTGCCAGGTGATGTTCCTGCTCCCCCTCAGGTAGGTATAAGTTAGTTACGATTTGCGCGCAGTTGTCGCATCACCCCTCCTCCGTACACCCCCCCACACCCAAGAAGAGGGAAGGCATCTTGAGAGAAGGATGGGGAGGCGCATGCTTCTGGCTGCTTTTGCTTCTCACTTCTCGTGGCAAAGAAGGCAGGCGGGGTAGGTTGGCCGAGTAAGGAGAGAGAAAGAGAGAGCAAATATAGCGGGGTAAAATCGTCGACAGAGGGACGAACTTACGTAGCCATTTTCTTTGCCCGTTTTGAGTTCCTTTATCCTGGAATAAGATATCCTCGTCCCTATACCGAGGATCCCTCTGCTCTAAAATCGTATGCGAACGGGAAATAAGAAGAGGGAGAGGATATATCCCTACAGGCGACTACTAGGTAATAATAATTGGCTCACACTTAGTCGACAATTGACTCGTGCAGTGTGGGGGACTTACCTACTACGTTGAGCCTCGTCTCCAGCCAGCCGGCCGTCCGGCCGGAGACGACTTTAGTACATCCGGGGTCGGGCGTGTATAAGTTGACAGTTGCCTATTACGTACACAGGTATTGCGGCTGCAGCCACCTACCTGGTAAAAACTACAAAGTACGGATTTTTATAGGTAGGTATGTTGTAACAGCCAACGAGACCGAAGCAGGTCAAGGTTGGCAGTTGAGCAAAAAAAAAGCAAAAAGAGGCGAACGCCCGGGATGATATGGTCGCGTGCTTAGCACTGCAGAGGCGCTATAGTCCGCAGCGATGGCGGCATTCGCCAAGGGGAGGGGGGCCACGGAAGGTCGTCAAGTGCACTATTTCGTCCTTTGGCATAACTAGCATCAGCAAGGGGCTAGCTATCATTAAGGTACCTCTATATATGCCTGTAAGAACTCTTGAAGGTCCTAAGAGATGGGACGGCACTTGCATTTGCCGTAGAAAAGCCGGTATGCTACCGACGCAGCCAATATCTCTTTCCCCCTTTTCTCCCTATTAAGCACGAGCAAGCAATTCACCACCATGGCCTCGTCGACACCCTAGTTCCTCTCTGCGGCGCGTCCCAAGAGCTACTGATCCGACCCGTCATCTTCATCATCGAGGTAGTCATCATCCCCAGCGTAGGTGCTATAACGTTAGATGTTGGCGAGGTCGTAGGCAGCGTCGTCATCATATGCCTGCTGAGGCCGAGGATGTGGTGCAGAATGTCTTCAATAGGCGTCTCTCCGGTAGGATTTGCATCTGTGAACTTCCGAGCCATGTCCTCCGCCTCCTTGCATCTCTGAAGCTCGTCTTCTCCCGCCGTAAAGGCCTCACGGAGGTTTTCCCCCCCTTGACACCAAGCGCCCAATTGACACCGCCCTCTCAGCAATGGGAGCGTCCACGCCACTATTCACAGCGCAGTAGCTACCCAAGCTCTTTGTCTTCAGGCCTTGACAGAGCTGGTACAGAAACGCGAGTCGCTCATCTCTTCCGTCCTCCCTGCCATCTCCCTTGCCACTCTACCTGTCGATGCGGAGGTCAACTCACAGTTGATATCGTCATGGAGATGGCCATATTGGTTGTCGAGACCCCGCATGCGGTGATTTGTGTAGCAAACTTGTTGCCTGTTAATGAACCTAGATTCCCAGCGTGCCTCTCCCTCCGGACCGTTGTACATTCCTCGCCTAGCTTCTGCATCCCGGGTCACAATGGTAAGAAATCCGATGTGAGGATAGTGGATGTGTTGTTCGATGTACCTCTCCTGGAGGCGTGGAGCTTCGGCTCTTAGTTGCTTGGGAACACACTCGAGAAGGTCTTCCAGACCCTCGTACGTGCGTTTCATCCTGTCAGGCTCGGGGTCCAGGCCGGAGGCAACGCACATGTAGCCCTTTTACGCGGATTCTCGCAGGTCAATGGCGCTTGATATCGTACTACCGATAGCGATGATCTCGCGTCAGTTGATAGTTTCGCACGTCTGCCACGGGAAAGCTAGCCAACTATTGGAGAAAGGAGAGTCCCATAACGGTGGCGCGCGACCTTGCCAACAATCTTAATATCCCTTCCATCTACGATCCGCATCACGCCATCACGGAGTTCGAGACAGTGCATTATAAATCGCTGCAACGTAGCCCACACGCCGCGGCTGAGCAAAGCACTGCCGTCTCGGCCAGCCGGGGGATGCACTCCCCTCCGAAGACGCCCCAGAGAAGTCCGTATGTTGTTGATTCCCCACAGATTTCCGCGCATGATCGTCACCTGCTCTTGGTTGTCATGCCGGAGCAACACGGAGACTGTCTTGCGCCGCTCAGTGGTGATGCCCGGATCGGTGCTGGGCCGCAGAAACATCTGCCGCAGCCTGGCCCTGCCCTGGGGCGTGGGTGCCAGGTGGTGAAAGAGGCCGTACACTGACAAGTCTTATCTCCCCCCCTTTGCAGATGAGCCGGGGCCCTGAGTCTGGACGTTCAGGTACGATCCCGATCCCAGTATTTGTAGTGCCAGCAGGGGCGTTCAGGGATAAGATATCCTTGAGCACGAGCATCTCAATGGACTTGACGCGGAAGCCAAAAGGCATATCATGCCCGCCCAGTTGGTATTCCGCCGCTCGCTCTCTCTCTATGACGCCTAGAACAGCACCGGCGCAGCCGATCTACAAAATTTTACGTTGGGTAGCATGGGCCACAGGGTCTATCGGCCAGAGGGGGGAGGGAGCGGGGAGGAGGTCTTCACCGAAAGCCGGCTGTCGAAGTCGACGATTGTTCCAAAGCGCAGGAGTCTGCTATATCGATAACTCGTCCCCGCTCCTCCGCCACCGAAATTCTCCTCAAGATTGTCTTCGTCCCTGGTGAAGAGCAATACAGTCTCGGCTTTGAGAGCGGCGAGATCTAGCTCGAGTAAACTGTCCTTCGCTGAGCTGCAATCGAACTCCGAAGCCCACAAGACACAGAAGATGTATGCTCCACGTGCTTCATTGCGACCTAATGGGAAAAGGGACCATTGAGTGCTCGAACGTTCATCGATAGATCCGGGGAGTTCTTGCTCCTTACAATTGTGGTCCGGCCTGAGATCCAGCGCACTGCTCTCCGGCCGCTCCACCAGAGTATTGGAGCTACGGCTTGGAACGATGACCGTCGTGGACTCCGTCTGCAAGAGGATGGTCTCGATCGTTCCCATATTGGCCATGGGAATATCTTCGTAGATGTACAGGATTCCCTTCCGGCGAATAGTAGGCACAGCCGACAGCACGATCATGCTTCATGCCGACTGCGAGAATGACCTCGTTCAGGTGGTCACTGTCGTCATCCTGATCGACAGCATCACCTGGCACGACTTCAGCTTGCCCACTGATGGAGGGTGTCCTACTTTGACTTGCCAGTCTAGGGGTGGGAAAATCAGGGGGACGCGGTGTATTAGTCGCGCGCGAAGGGGGGCCCTGCACTGGGGATGCGGATGATCCATAGGGTCTCGCACCCCCTCCTCTCCTTCTCCAAGACTGCCGAGAAGGCTGGGGCCGATGGGTGGTTGCAGAGGATGGCCTACCAGAGATACGGCTGCTGCTGGGAGAATGGCCGGACGTAGCCCAGGGGGCTCGCGACGAGCGGCCACGGCTCGTTCAAGAAGGCGGCATATTCAGGTACCTCCACTGGTCCAAAACGTCGCCCGGCCAAAGTTTCATTCCTATCTATGGATCTCCCAACACCCAAGCTTTATAAATAGGATTTGGTGGAAAAATTGATGACATAGAAGGCGGTGGTCTAGGTCGGCCACTCTGGTCAAACTGTGTTATGCGGAGGAAGGGAAAAGGGGGAATGGCGGAGGACATGGGTTCTATTCCGGCTGCGAACACGACACTTTGGGATTTCTCGACAAAAACCTCGACGACCATCCCGACGCGACGAAGCAAAACTCTCTCGGGGTTTTTCGTAGCCCATTACCCTCGAATAAGTTGATGGGTGAGCTTTTTGCCACCTCTCCCCTTCTTTCTATTCCTTTCCTTTTCTCTGCCATTTCTCTTCCTTCTTTCTGCCTTTTTTTTTTCGCCCCTCCCTATGCGTACTGAGCTATTCACGGCCATGTGCCTATCCGTGCCAGCTCGACCGCCTTGGCTGCCGCCTCCTGGAATCCGTCGAAGGCATACAGCCCGGGCAGGCCGCTCTCGGCGATGATCCGGCGCGCCTCCGCCTCGTTCGTGCCGCGGATACGCACCACCACGGGCACTTCGACCGCCGCGTCCCGAAAGGCGAGCAGCACTCCCTGCGCGATCATGTCGCCGCGCGTCAGGCCGCCGAAGACGTTGACGAAGACGACGCGCACGCGCGGGTCGCCGCGCAGCACCACCTCGAAGCACGCCTTCACCGTCTCGCTCGTCGCCTTCCCGCCGGTATCGAGGAAATTGGCGGCCCGCCCGTCCGCCGCGGCCGCGAGGGCGTCGACGGTGTTCATGGCGAGCCCGGCACCGTTAGAGATGGTGGCGATGTTCGCTTCTCCTGCCTCGTCAGCACTAACGCTGGGAAGTCTGACATAGACTATGCCGTGCTTGGCTGCTTCGGCTTCCCAGGGGTTTCTTTCATACCCGCTTCTCTCATCTTCGGGCGAGGGCTGGTGGATATCGGCCTGCCGTTGCATGCTGGTGAAGGCGGCGTCGTCGAAGCCGAAATGGGCACCGACTACCTTCACCTCGCCTAAGCGTTCGACCTATGCGCGTGCGGGCAAAAATCGAGAATTAGGCTTCGGCTTATATCGCTGAATAGGGTAATACGACTGGAAGTAGGGAGAAGGGGGTAGAGGAATATACCACGGTCGTCTCGAGTAGGAAGGCCTCTTTCTCATAGAACAGCGCGGCCAGCTCCCCGACCAACTTGCGCAGGGACTCGACGGCCGCGAATCCGAGCTGCAGATGCTCGGCGATGCGGCTGATGCGCAGCCCGTCCACGCCTGCACGGTAATCGAATGGGAACCGCTTTGCGGAGCGCCGCATTGCGTCTACGTCCAGATCCGAGCCGATATCCACGCCTGTGCTAAGAGGAGAAACGGAGGAGGCGATGATGCAGGGCGTGCGTGCGGTCCGGTCGATACCGATGGCGAGGTAGCGTCGCAGCCCGCGCCCGGAGTATTCGGCTGCGTTTATGCCGCGCTCACGAAGGAGGTCGAACGCCCGGGATTCCGGCACGTAGATGTGTCGGCGCTGCTGGATTTGGCCGGGGAGAATTGTGGTGGAAGAAAAGGGAGTGGTTGTGGTGGTGGCCCTGACGCTCCCCCTTACCGTATGGAAACGTCGAGATTGCTGTGCGGTTGGGAGGCCTTGACTGGCCGAGATGCTCGCTGCGGTAACACCATTACTTCTAGCCAGCCTTGCCTTTAGTGTCTCTCCGAACTGCTCCGGGTGGTCCACGACGGTGACCCCCGCGGCTTCGAGGGCCGCAATCTTCTCTTGTGGCCCCGGCTCTCCCGCCACGGCGAAGGCCCCGGCGTGGCCCATGACCCAGCCGCGGGGGCTCTGGATGCCAGCGACGAGGGCAGCAATGGGCCTTTTACGACGCGCAGATTAGTGAACATTAGCCCTTTCTCACTCTTCTCACGAAGGGATATTTCATCATCACGCATGCAGTTCCGCACGTACTTGGGATTCGATACACGAGAATGGTACTCCTTGAGCCACTCGGCGACGTCGATCTCGCCTGCACCTCCGATCTCCCCGATCAGGGCGATAGCGTCTGTGTCCGGATCGTCGGCGAGGACAGTCAAGGCTTCGCGCAGATCGGTGCCGGCGAGGACGTCACCACCGACGCCGATGCACAAGCTCTGACCGAGGCCGGCGCGAGTGGTCGAGGCCACGGCCTCGTAGCTCAGCGTGCCGGACTTGGCCGCGATGCCCACGCGTCCCGGGGTGAAGCAGACCAGCGGCTGGAAGCCGATGCGGCAGCGGCCGACGGCGGAGATGATGCCCGGGGAGTTGGCGCCAACGAGCCGCGAGACGGACTGCGTGCGCAGGATGGCGTGGATGCGCAGCATGTCGTGCAGCGGGATGTGCTCGGCCACGGCCACCACGAGGGGTACCTCGGCAGCAATAGCTTCCTCGATCGCCGCGGCTGCCAGCGGCGCCGGCACGTAGATGCCCGTCGCGTCCGGCCGCAGCTGCTCGACGGCCTGCCGCACCGTCGGCAGCACCGGTAGGCCCAGGTGCGTGTCCGCCTTGGGCTTGGGCGTCACCCCGCCGACGATGTTGGTGCCCCAAGCCAGCGACTCCCGGGCGTTGGCCGTGGCCTGCCGGCCCGTGAAGCCCTGGAAGATGACGCGGGTGTGCCGGCCGATGCGCAGGTTGGGCAGCGTGCGGTTGTAGTTGTTGCTATTACTGCTGCTGCTGCTACTCTCCCTCTGCAGCAACACTCGGCTCGAGTTGGTGAGATGCCGTCGCCGGACCTGCTGGGCTACCGAGCCGTAGAAGCAGGAGCTGCGGTTTTGGTGGCGCGTGCTGGCGAGGCTGAAGCTCCGAGGCCATGACGCCTGCCGCCGCGCCGAGGGGGAGCACAGCAGCTGCCGTGGCGGTATCATCATGAGATCGGGGACGTATGTATCCGTGAACGATGTTCCGTGTCTGGGAGAGGCCCTCCCGTATGCATGTTTCTGCGACTGTGACCCTGTCCGGCAGTCATAACCCCACGAGCGAGAGGGTGTAGACACTTAGACCTCGGTGTCAGGCACCCGACTGCAGCTCTAGACCCCGTATTATATGTGCTTGTAGCATCTGCTGCCCACTTACTAGTAAAGTAACTCGTAGGCCTGCCCGGTCGACCACCGAGTCGCCCTGCCACTTATACATACTACCTCCTATGTCCGGCCACCGGCCGCTCGGACTAAGCAAAGTGATCGCATGTTCTGAGCGGGGGGGGGCGATTGCGGGGTTTGGCCGATGCGGTATTCGGCGAAGGCCGTCGTCATCTTACTTATCAGGTATTCCCCGGATACCCCTTTCCTTTCTCCTAGACAAAGAGCATTGAATTGAGTTCCCATAGTCCTGGGGCCGAGTCGGCAAATAGTCTGAGCTAGAATGCGTGGGCTCAACAAGCTGCCATATTGCGCAATCGATTTGCCTAACTGTACCTGCACGTTAGGGACCCAGACGGCCCCAGGGTCGCGGGAAGGCCGGGCGTTAATAACTTCCATTGCTAAAGCAAGTCAAAGGTACACACGTCTTGGGAGTCAGCCACTCCCGCGCCTCGGAACTTGTACCGATAGGTGATATACTATGCATGCAGGTGCAGGCGCAGGGAGAGGGACGCGGAGCAGGGATGGATTAGCTAGGCAAAATAAATACTTATGTAGGTAGGTAGGAGTAGGTAGACTCGATTATTGCGAGTTACCACCGCAGCTCCCCCTTGGCGCCGTCGCCGCCGCCCTCCGCCGGTTTCTTTCCTCCCTCGCCCGCCTCCTTGAAACCGAGATTCTTGAAGTCGTCCTTTGCCATTAGGTTCCTAGAACGCGAGAAGAAGAAAAAAAGAAAGGCACGCCGAGACCCGGCGGTGCGGTCGGTGCTGCGGTTAGCGAGGATTCAATGCAACAAGGCTATTTTTCTTCCTCTTCCTTTTTTTCACGTACGTACAGAGAGAGGCATATCAGCTGAAAAAAGGGGAGGAGGGGGGAGAGAAAAAAAGGAGGCACGGGAACCTTACCTCTCCATCCGGCAGGCTAGATACGACTTGGCGATGTTGCGGCACTCGTCCTCGTTGACGCCCTTGACTTTCCTGATGCAGCTGAGGTACTTGGTCATCACCTGCCTGCACTCGCCTGGCCAACTTGCTCTGTTAGGGGTGCGTACGTGACGTAGAAAAGGGACAGAGGCGTGCAGTTCGTATGAAGGTCCCACACGGAGATCGGGAGCGTTGCACCTACCCTCGTGGTCCAGGGGGAAACTGCCTCGCTGTGGCCTTGGCTGGGTTAACAACTGGTACTGGGCACCCCAGTACGAAGCACGAACCATAAATGAGAGGGCGGGGACTCACGGAATGGGCTTTTGGACGATCGGCCCTCCGCCGGGAGCACCGAAACTGCTCATCCTATGTTTACGTGCTTCAATGCGCCGCCTGAAAACCTGAGGTTGTAGCTTGCAGGGCTGGGTCGCGCGGCTCTGTGAGGTTGGCAGACATAAGCAAGCGCTTCATGCACGCGCGGGCTGAGCTGTCCGAGACAAGCTTGAAAGCTTGGAAGTGCCTCTAGCGTGTAGTCTGTGGCACGTGGCTTGACGCGATTTTTGCTGGTGGAATGACTTACATGAACTCATTCTGGCCGGCCTTGCTGCAAAGCTCCGTTTGGATGGTGGTCTGCCTGTGCGAATACTCGTACTTGTATTTTCCGGCTGGTCGAGGAAGTGGAAGGTGGCGCTGAATGGACAAGCAGGTGTTCTTCGGCGAGGCGTTAATGTGGCGGTGCCGATTTACATGCCTCCGGTGTGGCTTGCCTTGCCGGATTGATCACATGACGGCAGATGGCCTCGGGTACGTAGGTGCAGGGGTCAAGCTCTCGGCTTTAAGCTGGATGCCTGGTCGCACCCTGGCAGTGCCTGGCTCAGCTGGCCAGCTGGCGGCTGAGTAGGAGCAAATGCTAGTCCGCAGCGGCCTGTAGCGGCCCCATCGCCCCGTCGCGCATAACTTCACAATTTCCATGGCCAATACGCGACTGCGTCTCCGTCCCAGCGCCACCCCAAATTGGGACTTTGTACACATAATTTTTGACCCTCCGCCGCCCACCGGTGTGCACGTGTGGGACTGTCTCGATATCTCTCCCCAGTGGCCTCCTGCTGCGAGAAAAAGCGAGAGATCGAGAGGGGAAGGCATCTGTATCATTCTCCTCCTTCTCACTGTGTGACGACATACCTACCATACCATCCCCCCTTCGCTAGGATCTGGTTTTTGCTCAGTTCGATCTTCGACCTTCCCTTTGCCCAGGCCTTGGTCAACCGGCTTTCCCGCGCAATAACCCTCCGACGAAGTAGCCCAGCCCGAGCTCCGTTGGGCGCCAACTGAAGGAAAAGGAGGATCTGGGTCAAGAAGACTGTCGGCACCATGGCTGCGCTTGGGGATGACTTGTTGTCCACGGTCAACAAGTTGCAGGACCTGGTCTTCAACACCATCGGCAACGATTCTCTCGATCTGCCGCAGATTGTACGCCGTGCCCCTCGCCCGCTTAGATACTACTTGGGCGCGTGCATTCTAACGGGGCTGAACTCGGCCTGCAGGTTGTCGTAGGGTCCCAGTCCGCGGGAAAGTCGTCCGTCCTCGAGAACATCGTCGGCAGGGATTTCCTGCCCCGCGGCAGCGGCATCGTCACTCGGCGGCCCCTGATCCTGCAGCTGATCAACGTCCCCGAGGAGGACGAGGACCTAGACGCCGTCCAGGTCTCCTACAGAAACCCCAACACCGCCCGCCGCTCCGAGTGGGCCGAGTTCCACCACATCCCCAACCGCCGCTTCACGGACTTCATCGATGTCAAGCGGGAGATCGAGAACGAGACGGTGCGCGTGGCCGGCAACAACAAGGGCATCACTCGGCAACCCATCAACCTCAAGATCTACTCCCCTCATGTTCTCAACCTGACCCTGGTGGATCTGCCGGGCCTGACGAAGGTACGTAAGGGGGGGGTCCCCCGCCCTGTGCTGTGACGTGTCCGGCGGGCGGCTAGCTAACCGCATGTAATCGGCTGCGCGTCACAGGTCCCCATCGGAGATCAACCTACCGATATCGAGAAGCAGACCCGGAACCTCATCTCCGAGTACATCGCCAAGCCCAACAGTATCGTCCTCGCCGTCTCCCCCGCGAACGTCGATATCGTCAACTCGGAGGCACTCAAGCTCGCGCGGCATGTGGATCCGCTCGGCCGGAGGACGATTGGCGTCCTGACCAAGGTCGACCTGATGGACCATGGCACGAATGCCTTGGACATTCTGTCCGGCCGGGTGTACCCCCTTAAGCTGGGCTGGATCGGCGTCGTCAACCGGTCGCAGCAGGACATCCAGGGCAACAAGCCTATGGAGGAGGCGCTGAAGTCGGAGGCCGACTTCTTCAGGCACCACCCGGCTTACCGGAACATCTCCAGCCGCTGCGGCACGCAGTATCTGGCCAAGACGCTCAACACCACTCTCATGGCGCACATCCGAGACCGGCTCCCCGACATCAAAGCCCGGCTTAATACGCTCATGGGTCAGACACAACAAGAGCTGGCCAGCTACGGAGACATGCACTTCAGCGGGAAGGAGCATCGCGGCTCGCTCATCCTGCAGCTCATGACCCGCTTCGCCACGTCCTTTATCTCCTCCATCGACGGCACCTCGACCGAGATCTCCACCAAGGAGCTGTGTGGAGGTGCTCGCATCTACTATATCTTCAACTCCGTGTTCGGCAGCGCGCTGGAGTCCATAGATCCCACTTCCAACCTGTCTGCCTTGGACATTCGGACGGCCATCCGGAACTCGACAGGTCCGCGGCCCAGCCTGTTTGTGCCGGAGATGGCCTTCGACCTCCTTGTGAAGCCGCAGATCAAGCTCCTCGAGATACCCAGCCAGCGCTGCGTCGAGCTGGTGTACGAGGAGCTCATCAAGATCTGCCACACCTGCGGCTCGACGGAGTTGAGCCGGTTCCCGAGGCTGCAGGCCAAGCTGATAGAGGTCGTTTCCGACCTCCTGAGGGAGCGGCTGGGGCCCTCCTCCGCCTACGTAGAATCGCTGATCGCCATCCAGCGGGCCTACATCAACACCAACCACCCCAACTTTCTCGGCGCTGCCGCGGCCATGAGCCACGTTGTTAATGACAAGCAGGAGAGGGAGCGGAAACGGCTAATCCAGGAAGAGCGGGAGCGGAGGGAGCGAAGGCGGCTCAAGGAGCTGGGTGCGAACGATGGGGAGACACCGGAAGAAGACGAGGACGGCGCCATGAGCACGGCGGCGGACAAGCCGGTCAACCCGGCCGTCCGCAAGGCCATCGCTTCCAAGGCGGCCTCCAAGGGAGCCAGGAGCTCTTCCACGGTCCGGGAAAACGGCACATCTGCAATCGCCACCAGTCTAAACGGGACCCGCGGCGCGTCCCCGTCCAGGTTCAACCAGCAGGCGGCTGGTAACGCCAAGGACTCGTTCCTGAACTACTTCTTCGGAAAGGACGGCGCGGTGATGCCTCCGCCTGGCCCGTCCCACAATGCCAACATCGGGCGGCACGTCAGCCAGGCGTCCGAGCCGACCTTCAGCCAGAGTATGAGACGACCCGAGGAGAAGGCTCTGCGCTCGCCGATCCAGTCGATTCGAGACACGGACAGCGTCGCCGGTGATGTCTTCCCCGCGCATCTCGTGAGTTGGCCCTCCCTGCCACCACCGGCCTTATCCTGTCTTTGATCCCCCTTTCTTTTCTTCTCGCTAACCCAGATCCCTCAACTTTCAGGCCACCCATGCCACGGAGCCTGCGCTCACTGACCGCGAGGCCATGGAGACCGAGCTGATCCGCGCGCTCATCTCGTCCTACTTCAACATTGTGCGCGAGTCGATCGCGGACCAGGTGCCCAAGGCCATCATGCACCTGCTCGTCAACCACTGCAAGGACGTTGTTCAGAACCGCCTCGTCAGCGAGCTGTACAAGGAGGGCTTGTTCGAGGAGTTGCTCTACGAGGACGATGGCGTTAAGAAAGACCGCGAGAAGTGCGAGCGCCTGCTCGACACGTACAAGGAGGCGGCCAAGATTATCGGCGAGGTCATATGATGACGCCCCTCGATTTCATCATATACCGCGTACCTGCCGGGGCTCTTTGCTCGATGCGCGGGGAAATAACGAAGGCGACTGTGACTCTCCCTCTCCCCACCTCTCTCTCCTCTCTCTCTTTCCAACCCTCCTCCAATTTCCCTCCTCACATGGATACGTACTTATATATATATCCCTTTCCCCGCTCCCTTCCTTATCAATGACGAAGCATGGCATGCATGGATGAAGTCGAGAGTTGCGAGTGCCTTCCCTATCTACAAGTAACCTACACCTACCTTGTCTAGATCTCGTGGGGTTGGTTGGGAACTGATGGGCAGGGCATACGGACTGATATAAAATTAAAACGGACGGGCGAAAGAAGGGGGCTGTCTTATTCCCTATCCCCATCATCTCCTTCTCTCTCCTTTTCTGTTCTGGGTAATGAAGTGCAACGCAGTGTCAGGATAAATGTACCGTACGCAAGGTGGGAGGGGGGGCTGTAGTTTTAGACACGGGCTGGGCGGGACGGTGGGCAGAACGTGACGGGTCGAATTGGGGGGGCGGTGTGATGAGCCCGGCTTGGGGTCATGAGCCATGCAACCGAGAGGAAGGAGGCACGAAGGAGGGGTAGGTGAGAGCGAAGGAGAGCGAGAGTGTCTGTTCTCTTGTCTATGAGTCGGGTATATAATCCAGAGAGAGACGGGGGTACGTATATAGCAGATGTCCGAGTTGTGTTGATAGGTCTCATCGGCTTGCATCGCTGGCTTTTTCTTGTATATCCCCGATAGAGGAGACCGTGCAGTCTTCATGTTCAACGACTCGACTCTGTTTTTGAATCCGTTCTTGATATGCATATCATCTACTAGACACAGTCCATACTCCCTCGTTCCTTTGAATTACTACCTAAGCATAGGTAGAGCAGGTAGTTGAAATATTGCCTACGCGCCATGAGTAGCGTCTTTTCTCTGAGCCTCCAACACGGGCATTTCCGTCTATACCTACCTACTTGTAGGTCGGTACCATGATCTGAATGAGCCAGGGTAAACAAAAAAACGAACTGAGCACTCGGAATGGCGAAGGTATATTGGAATGAAAAATAATAAATCTATAAAATCACACTCCCGCGACCCACATGTACAGGAAAGGGCGAGACACATACGGCCTGATATCTCCATGAGGCAGCTCCCTGGCCGGAACAGGCGCCCCCCTGTCTCCCGACACTCTTCTTTTCTAGCTTTATACTTGGAAATAAACCATGGCAAGGACGGTGCACTCGAAGCACCAAAGCAGATGCTTCAATTGGGGGGGTTCTTCCTAACCAGAACCATTCGCTCCCAGTCCTCTTTGGAACAGTGGCAACTAGAGGGATCAAAGCAGCTAAGCCAAGCCAGCCAAGCTGCCAGGCCCAGCCTAGTAATGCACGTGCCGCGGAGCGCTCGCGGGCGCCTGTGCGGATGTCGACGCGTGCGCGGGCGGCGCAGCCGGGAAACGCGGGTCGTATTCTTCGTAGTATGCTGGGTCGGTGCGGGAGATCGGTGCTCGCTCGCTGCCTCGCAAGCGGTCGACTGGATAGTGGCCTCCTTGATATGACGGGCGGGCTGCCGCTGCTGCTGCCGGAAATGAGCCTGGCGCAGGCGCCGGGGCTGCCTGACGGATGTATTGGGCCGTCTCGTAGCCTCCCTGGTAGGGGTCATATTCCCTGCGAACGAGTCGCTCTTCCTCATAGGCGCCGTAGTAACGAGTGTAACGATCTCGCTCTCGCTCCAGCTCCAGCTCCGACATGGGAATCGATACCGGCTCCGGACCTCGTTCTCTTCGGATCGGCCGTCGGATGATATAGTCGCCGTCGGGGTGGCGCACTTCCACTATCTCGTAGGCTTCGTATTCTACCGGGCGGGTAGGAACTTCGTCCCTGTACACCCGGTAGTACTCGTGCCGTAAAGGCGGTGGGGGTGGCTGTGCACGCTCATATCGGTGGCCACCCTCGATGGGAAGCTGGGGCGGCGGGGCCCGTTCGTACCGGTCTCCGTCAACGACAAGCGGATGTGGTGGTGGGGCGCGTTCATATCGGTCCTCTTCGACGGGACGCGGAGGAGGACGCGCCTGATAGAGCGGTGAGGCGTAGCGGCGAGGGTCGGGGCTGCGCTCTCGGTAGCGGCTTACTGCGACTGGTGGTGGTGCGTCGGCATATCTATTGCCGGTGTAGGGTATGGAGACGGGGGATCTGGATTGGGCCCGATCGGGATGCCCCCGGCCGCGGGCGTACCTCGAGTATCTGTCTGCCTCTCGGGGCGAAGAGGGAGCTATGGCCACTGTTTCTGCTTCCGCATCGCTTATATAGAGAACGCCATCTCTCTGTAGTTGGTGGTGGTGCTGCTGGGCGTGCTGCTGGGCGTGCTGCTGGGCGTGCTGTTGGGCGTGCTGCTGGGCGTGCTGCTGGGTGTGCTTCTGAGCGTTCTGAGTGTTCTGGGCGTGCTGGGCGTGCTGATGGTGCTTCTGATGGTCCTGCTGTTGCTGATGGTCCTCCTGCTGATGGTCATCCTCCTGCTGCAGCTCCTGCCGTTGCTGCCGCTCCTGCCGCTCCTGCCGCTGCTGCTGTTCCTGTCGATGTTGCTGCTCCTGCCGCTGCTGCTGCCGCTGCTGCTGCCGCTGTTCCTGCTGCTGCAGAGGAGGCGGCCCCGGATATGATCGAGGCTGTTTGCCTTCAGGTTGCGTCTCAGGAACGCCGGGTAGGTCTGGCTCATTTCGAAGGGGTGCGGGCGTGGTTGACTTGCTCGATTTGTTGGACTTGCCTGGCTTGCCCGTGACCTCGGCGGGCTTGCTTGCCTCGACGGGATTCGACTGGATGCGTGCCGTGTGAGCTCGTTCGGCAGCCCACATGGCCCGTATCTCCTCTTCTTGCTTGCGCTCCTGCTCTTCTGCTCGCTTGGTTTCCTCTTCGATGAGCGACTCTTCTAAAGCACGGGCCGCCTTCGCCTCTGCGCTGAGCTCGTTCTTCTCGTTTCCGGACCCCCGTTTCTGCGACCCCTGGTTGTTCCGCCCTTTCCCTCCTGACTTTTTCTTAGATCCGCCCTGGCGAGACAGCTGGCTGTTCTGACCATCTTTGGCGGCCTTCTGTTCCTGGGGTTTCCGGCTCGTGCTATCATGCTTGGCTTTTTCAGCAGGGACGGGCGCGCTTGCCCCCCCGTAGTACGTCGCAGACGGGGCGCTCACGACGGCAGCGAATCGGTTGGCTTCTTCGTAGCCCGAGGCGTGACTCACCGGCCGTACGCTGTCGTTCGGCGTGACGTGTGTAGACGCGAAATGTGTAGATTGTGCGTTGTAGTTGTCTGATGCCCCATAGTGTGGCGCTTCGGAGACGCCAGAGGGCCCGGAGTTCGATAACGGGACTGGCCCTCCGGCGGCCGAGTCCTCGTGGTACTGCTGGTCTTGATTCGCCGTGGTGATGGGCTTAGAAGCCTGCTGCTGCTGGTGCTGGTGCCGCTCCGGTTTGTCAGGCCATGCAGAGTCGGGGCTTGGCTGGTACGTGTTAGGCGGAAGCTGGACAGGGCCGCTTGTCTCGAAAGCCTCTGGAATGGCTTCGGCAATAAGAACGCGCTTCTGGCTCTCAGGCCCGACAAGATCCCGGAGCACAGCCAAGGCCGGCTGGTCGGGCAGTAGGACCATGTCTCGGGTCCAGTCGAGACCGGATTCGTATTGCCCCGACTGCACGGCAGGCTCGACGTGTTTCGACTGGAAGTGGTTGACGAGTTGGGGGAGAGAAAACGATCTCCTATCCTGTTCGATGGAAGCGGCATTGCCCATGTTGCGATGGCATGCCTTGCACATCAGGCCATTGTTGTTCCTGACAGGACGCATCTCCTTGCTGTTAGATAAGCCGTCGTTGAACATTGCCAGCGACAGAGCCTCCCCGAATCGGGCATAGAAGCGCCGGTTCAGATGATAGATGACGGTGTGCACCCGGGCGCCGCCCAGCCCCTCCTTCAGCACCCCAGTCGCATTCCACAGGTCGCGGGCATTCCGCGACATGTCCTCTAGCTTCGTCTTATAGGACTCCACACTGGGCACACCAGTATAGGCCACCTGTCCGTTGCTCTGGTAAGCGTTATAGTTGTGGTGGCCGTAGGCATCAGCCGGGCCAGGGAGTCCAGGGAGGCTGGGCAGCCCGGGGGGTGGGTTCGCCGGCGCCGGTGCTGGTGCCGATCCGGGTGGAGCAGGCGCGTACGTCTGGGGAGCCCCAGGCCCAGCAGCGCCATAGTGGCCGCTTGGCCCTGGATTAGGCGGATAGGGCTGGTACGCCGCCGGTGCCGCCTGGGGGGGATAGGGCTGTGGCGCATAGACATGCGGCGTCTGCGCGTAGCCGCTCGGAGGAGGGGCGGGAGGAAGCTGCGGCGGCGGAGCATAAGTTGCGTGCGCCTGTGGTTGCTGGTATGGGTCTGGGTACGGCGGCGGCGCAAAAGCCGAACCCGGAGCCCCAGGGTACGGCTGCCCTTGGGACATTGACGGAGGCGGCGCTGAGGGATACGGGGCATACCCGTACGGTGGAAGTAGCAACGCTCCGGGGTTGTGGTGGGAGAAAGCCGGGGAAGGATTGTTCTGGGCAAAAAAAGCATCCCTCGCTGCGAGCGGGTCGGGGTTGAACGGCGACTCCTTCGGCCATTCTGCTCGCCAGTGGACGACGACGCTGCCCGAACTCAGGATCTTTGTGTGCTTGGCGGCGTAGTGCTGGATCACGCCCTCGAAACCGTAAAATTTAAATGTGGTCTCGCATCCGCTGCACACGAAGAGCTCCTTGCGGTACGCTTCCGTGAAGGGCTTGACCTTCGTGTCGAATATCCACTTCATGTTCTCCAGCGTCAGCTTCCGGGTGTACGGCCCGTGTGGCGGATCGCTTGGCGGCTCTTGTCCGGCGGCACGAGCAGCAGCGGCGTCCTTAGCCACTTCCGCATTGAATCGATTGCGCACATAGAGGAGGACGTCGGCGGCGAACTTGGGCGCGTTTTCGTACGTGATCTTGGTGCCTTGATCCCAGGCATCACAAATCACTTCGTCGGCGAACCCGGCAATGCGGGCACGGAGAGGAGCTTGAGCTTCGTCCCAGTCGGGCTCCTCGGCATCCCCGTTTCTCGCGTCTTCAACGCCATCCAGTCCCTGAAGCGTGGAGGACCGTGCTCCCACTTCTTTTTCGCGCTGCTCCGCCTTGTCCCGCTGGGAGAGAAGGCGCGGTTTCAAAATGTCCCAGGCATCGTCATCCAGGGGCGTTGTAATTTGGATGGCAGCCTGGAACGATGGCATATGCGCGAGGACGGCTGCCGTGATAGGAGGATCAAGGGACAGCGCTCTGCGCTCGATCTCTGCCCTTCTCGCGCATTTCAACTCTGCCGCTTGGGCTTTCGTGGTCCGCTCTGTACGCCCGCCTACCCGCATGGGTACCGTTAGCATGAGGCCAAGCCTCGTCGGCATCTTCTCCTTCGTGACTCACCGTTAGAAGGGGTCAGGGCTCGAGGAAGAGCTGGAAGGCTGGCGGCTGAAGAGGTCGGGGGCAGGGAAGGGAGCTGCGCCCTAGGAGAGGATGCCCTCCCGTTCTCAACTGCCTTTGCTGCCGGCTGCAAAGTAGGTGTGGCGGTGCTATTCGTGGCCGGTAGGGGTGAGTGTCTTGGCGGCGAAGGTTGGTATCCAGGGTACAGCATTGTTCGTATCTGAGCAACACCCCCAGATACAGCATATTTCTCCCAGCGAGAAGCATCGCGCCGTCGCTCTAGGCCGCGGCCTTCCAGGCCCTTGAGCCATTCGGCGGCAGCGGAGGACCCGAGCTCCTTGACAGAGAACAATTCCTCTTTCAAGCTCTCCGCCTGCGCCGACCAGAAGATTTTCGTCACCGACATGTTGGCGGGTAGCTGGACCGTTTCCAGGACGTGGGAAGGGATGACGTGCATCTCCGACGTCAGGAATACTGATGGGAGCGCTGGCATCAGGGCCGCCGGAACAGACGAATAGAGGAGAAAGTCGACTTCCTATGATCGCCATATCAGGGACGTCTGCCTTATATGCATCGCGTAGGTGTGGTGGCAACGACCTACCTTGATGGACTTGCTCAACAAGCAAGGTGCACACGCCCGTGTCGCAAAGGGCCAGACGACAGAGATGCCGTCGCTGCCGGGACCCAGGCGCAGTTGGTCCGTCAGGGGGGCTGGCTGCCGAATACCGGCCTTGCCGCAATGTTGACAAGTGAGAGAACATGCTAGCTGCCACATGTCCAATTCTGTCTTGTCCTGGAGGGGACCGGGCATATGAGGCCAGAACAGCCGCCTCGAAGCTTGCCAAATAGCTTGCGGGCTCAGGAGATGGGCTGCGGTTGTAGAAAGAGGGGCCGGGCTCTCGCGGCCTAGCACAGAAGCAGGGTGGAGATAGGAGTAGAACGATTTGTTGACGCGCAACAAATTCCCTAGGGCTCTAGGGGGACAGAAAGTAAAGATGCGCTGCCATATCTCGGCAGGCAGGCGGGACCTGTCTTGATACGCATCACCTGTAGGGGTGAGGTCTTCCTCACTGCTGCTACCAAGCTTCACCTTTTTATATTGTCCGCTCGAGGGCTCCGCATGCTCCAAATCATCGTCCGAGTCAACCTCGAAAGACTTCCGTTTCTTGGTGTCGATCTCCTCCGCGTGAAGGACAGGAACAGATTGCGGTTGGTGAGGCTGGGAGGTGTCGGCAGAGTCCCCGGAAGGTCCAGAGTGGTGGCTAAGACTGGACTCAGGTTCGTCGTCGCTCTCATCATCGCTTTCGGCAGCCATGGAAACGTCAGAGGTAGAGTCGTCGGAATTGTCGGCTGCTGTCCCCAAATGGCCTATCTCGGTGGCGGTCGCTGAGGCCGCGTCGAGGTCGTTTCCTGCTGGGTCAGACATAGCCCGGTCGGCAGCCCCCGTCCCATCTTGTGGACTGGGAGACTGTCCAGCCGCCGCCATGTGTACGTAGTTGCGGCAAGGAACAACCGGTGCCAATAGAGCGAAGGAAACTGGGACAAATAGAGGCTATCGCAGCCGGTACGGTACGACCACTGGCAACAGGGCAAAGAAACGGAACGGGGCCCGGACAGAACAAAAACACTTGTCAGGGTTGGGGGGTGGAGAAGTGGCAAACACGAAGCCGATAACTGCCCGGTGAAGAGAAGGGGATAGGAGACCGAGGCAAGGCCTCCAATGTCTCGAGACAAAAGGTATCCAAACAAAAATGCCGGGCTATTGTTACAAGAGCCCTAGGCCTTGATGGCCTAGCTGGTGACTTCAAGAACAGATAACAGGATGGCTTGGGACGTCTCAACCATCCCGACCCAGCCTGGGATGGGATGGGATGGGATGGGTGATAACAGGTCGATTCGGAACAGATGGAGAAGGTAGAGTAAAGGCGACAGGTGCCTTTTCGAGCCGGGCCGCCGTGAGCTGTGGGGTAAAAGGGAGCGCTGGATGGCTTTCTTGATATTGATCAATGGTGCTAAGGAATGCATCGAGAGACCAGCGGCTGTGGGTGTTGCAGTTCATCGAAAACGGAGGGCACGATGGACTGGGAAAAAAAAGGTATGGAAAGGAAGCTCCCACAGAGGCCGACGTCGAGGTTTGCTCGATATTACGGCTGGGTGGTCAATGCGCTGCCGAGCCTCGGTCACGGCGGTAGGTGTGCGGAGACGCTAAAAATTTTCCGGTCCAGGCACAAGCGCACGGCTGGCCTGACCGGCATGCCGTATTGTCTTGGCATCCGTGGCTGCCCGTTCTTTCCATGCCTCGTGCGTATCACGTATCACGTGTTACAGCTGGGCCTCGAGTGGAAGCTAATACAAGAACCCCTTAGGCAGGGATATCTTCGAATGCAGAAGCCTTGGTTTCTGTCGATTCACTGATGCCTAGCTTATTCATCCCCATCTGGCCCGACTCGCGTGCTGGCTCAGGTATCCACTCTTGCTCCCAACTCCCCTTGACTTTCAAGAGCGTCGTCAGCCTGCTCGCTAGAAACCGGTGACTTATCCCGCTCCATCCAAATTCAGCTCCCGGTATTAGCAAAGAAGGTGAACCTTAGAGTACTCCGTACGGAGTAGCAGAGTAGTAAACCGCTGCGCGTATAGCCTAGATGAGGCAGTTCGATCGCACAGTTAGCCCTTCCTTCCGTTCATGGAAGAACAAACCGCATTGTTTCTCGCCTAGAGGGCAGGAGGGTTGAGAGATCTCTGAGGGCTGCGATACTCTACGGACCTGCGAGGAGGTGGGATCTTCCACATGTATCTCCGCATAGTTGTTTCCCGTCTCCTAGTAACGCCGACATCAAAAGCATGACACGATTCCGTTTCGGGTGCCATGATGGTCTTTTCGCTGCAGTTTGAGCCCCACCCGATACCCGTTCACGGTTAGCGGCAGGATGCGCCGTGACGCCTCCTAACAAAAACTGACGGTGGCAGCTGCTTGTAGGCGAGAGCTGTGGAGGCATGCAACTCCTGATTCGTCGGGGGACGCGATGGTTGCGACTCAATCGTGACTCACGCACGGCGAGATTAATAAGCCGAACCTTCCCGTGTTCAGCGTTGTCCGGCATGCCAATCAACGACGCGCCCAGCAACAATCTCAGCGTACTTTACCTGCATGTCAGCGGCCTTGGCGGTACGGTGGCAGTGCCTTTGAATCCGGGCAGGGATGAGATCCCCACCCTGCAGGCCCGCACGTGGTATCCTGCATTGTGCACTGCGTCATTCACATACCACCTAGTCTGAACGGCCAGGCAGTTCCCCGTGGCCCGTGTGGTACTCGTACGGTGTACTTATGATGTACTCCGTAAGCCGTGGCAGCCTAGATGGACGCACCGACCGCCCGCTGAGGGCACTCGGCCACCCTCGATGTGACTCCTTCTGCTAGCAGCGTTAGCAGTCGAGAAAGGACCATGTACTCCCCACCTGTAGCCTCGAGAGGTAGCAGCGGCCTCATCTCCTGGAAATAGAAGCCAACCTACCTAGTTATATTGTTACCTGCATACCTAGGACTGTCTGACTAGAAGCTGGCCTATGTACATGAAGCACGGATTGAGGAGGACTGTTATGCTGATATCAGCAGGCCGGACCGACCACAGCACCTAATCTGCATGGAGAGGTACCTCCATGTTAGGCCCGTATGTACTAGTAGTATGCACGTACTCGGTACTTCGTAGATCCGTCAGAATGATCCATGGAGAATCCTATGAAGAGTGGACGCGGGAAGAGGCTGAGACCGTGGACCGGCATGCCGGATTTCTGAGTGTTGCCGAAGGGGGTCGTCGGGGCCACCGATAAGGTTCTTCAAGGGCCCCGTGGGGAGCTTGATACGCCTATCGGCGAGGGGATCGAGGGGCGTCAAGCGATTGCGCCCCTCAGTGGTACGGCGGGCCAGATGTACTCCGTAGGTAGGTATTCCGAGCGAAGTTGGTAGGAGCGCTAACAAAAAATTGGCCGCAGCCGCAGCGGCACAGTGGGAACCTTGCCTGATGGGATTGGATTCGAAACTTTAATTCCGGAAGCAGATGTCTACCAGCCGCCCATCGTCGCCTGTGCACCAGTGCCGTCGACGCCGTCACTAGCCACCTGCTCTCTGCAACCTCCTCCTCGCTTTCCCAGCAGATGTCTTGCTCAGGATCGAGCCGGCCTTGAACGCCTGTCCCGTTTGCCTTGCCTTGTGTTATATTAAGGGTCTCGACGCTGCTGGCTCGTCGTGGCATCGCTGCCCCCGCCCTCGTTGTCCTTTTTCGTCCCTCACCTCTTCCGTATCCCTCCCGAAAGTTTCTGTTTCGCCATCTCGCGCGGGGCATCGGCCTATCTATGTAATTTCCTCCTTCGGCCGTATTCCCAACCCGGCTTCCTTTGCCCGACGACCATCGGCGTTGTGCGGTCTTCGTCTTTAGGTTCGAGCCTCACAACAGCTAAAGTCCGACCCGTAAGTCTAGTCGGGATCGGCAGCTGCAACTCAGCGCCGCCTGGGCGCAGCCCTTCACGCTCCCACGAGCTGTGGCTGCCACCCTCGCAGAACCTCCAATCCAACGCCTTGGCGAGGATCGCGTAGCTAATGCCCGCACAGATCGGTGATGCTGCACTTTGGTAGGCCGAAATACACGCTTCGGTGATCGGGGATATCGACGACGTCGCTCGCGGAGTGCGCAGCAACGACGCCCATCGCAAGCATCACAACAGCCCTGGTCGCCCGTAATCCACCCCTCTTTTCCGCTCTCGATTGGGCAGCGAGCCTCGCAGACGCGCGAAACACGGTCGCACGTAGAACTCGATAGGTCGCTTGTCTGAATTGGGCTGCCCAACTTGGGGCATCGTGCGGACCCTGTATCGCCGACAGGTCCATAGGTGGCGACGACAAGGCGGTGAGGGCTTGCGGGAATCTACGGTTGCATCAAAGGGTGCATCGGAGCACCCCCATCTGGAGGTTGCCGACGCTTCTCGGTCTCGAGCGCTGTTCCGACGGGCTTCATCCCGGGGGGTTTTGGGACGAGAAGAACATTGGCTTCCTGGGGGGGCCGACTGCGGCAGCCGACCAACGATTTCACGCCCAGCAGGGATCGAGCCCACCAGAAGCTATACCCGAGGACGGTATCTGGGGGTATAGCGAGGATCGCAGGAGACTCGGAGCCTTCGATGCCCTGCGCCACACCCTTACAACCCGATAGAAGCGGGCTGGTGGTCTGCAGGCCATCTCTATCTCCGTCAACCGGGTCCCAGAAGCTGGAGGGCCGTGGATCGTCCGAGCTGCTGAATCATACCCGGGCTGCTCTCACACTACCGGCCTGACAACAAGCGAACCGTTGGCGGCGTCTCACATGAGTTCTGCTGCTCTCATTGGGTCTCCTCTCGCCTCCCACACCTGCTATACGAAGAGACGGCCCCGGGGTCGACTGCAGCAGTCCTTTATATCCACCAAAGACCCGAGTTCCCCCCTTTCCCCCAACAGAGGAGCCCTAAACTCCGGCATCCTTCTGTCTGCGGATATCGACGACACAGCATCTCGTTCCTAAATCCGCTCGATCCATCTCTTCTGGCAACATGACCCCCACACCTCCGTCCACGACATCCTCATCGGGACCTCGGTCTCCCGAGGAGCAGTTTCGGGTTGTACGGAAGAGGAACCGGGTGCCTCTCAGCTGCTATCCGTGTCGGACGAGAAAGTGAGCATGCCCCTAACTCCAGGAGAAAGAGAGAGAGGGGGGGAGGGAAGGAGAGAGAGGGAGAGAGAGAGAGAGAGAGAGAGAGAGAGAGAGAGAGAGAGGCTAAGCCTTAAGAGGGGAAAGCCCGCTCTGATCGTTGTTTCTCTACTTGAATAAGGCTAACCTCGTGATGTAGATTGTAAGCCATCGCCCTCGGAAGCGAGTTCTCCATCAGTTGGCTGGAAAAGCCACACGCTCATTCATACTGACACGCTCTCTCTAGGAAATGCGATAGGAGTCATCCTTGTAGCAACTGCGTTAAGCGTGAGGGGGCCGATACGGCTTCTTGCTCCTACGCTACGCCTGCTTCTAGGAAAAAGAACCAAAGTCAAGGAGCTACGAGCCCCGATGACATGCAGAATCGTATTGACCGTTTAGAAGGCCTAGTTCTTTCTTTGATGCACGGAGGTGCCAACATAGACCCGTCCTCTGCGGCCGCCGCGGCAGCCGCTGTCACCGCCGCCTCCTCCTCGAACACCCGTGCGCCTATTGCCGCTTCGACGACCGACAGTAGTATATCTGCGAAGATCGACGACGACGGACTTATGCGAGATGACGGCGACAACGAGAGCGACGTCGACGATGGACTTGCTACCTCTCTGGGCGTCCTCAAGGTGGACACCGACAAGGGAAAGTCAATGTACATCGGCCAAGAACACTGGCACACAATCCTCGGCGACATCGCCGAGGTGAAGAACTACTTCGTCATACACAGGAAGGAGCTCGAAAAGAGCTATGAAAAGGTGCTGGAAAGCAAGCCGCTCGCAGCTCGTGAAGCTCCCACCTTCCTGCTGGGAGCGGCTCCGGCCTCCGAGGTGGAATTGAGGGCCGAGCTACCGCCCAAGTCCAGCGTTCTGACCCTGTGCGGGAGGTACTTCAATTCCATGGATAACGCCGTCAACATCATCCATGCACCGACGTTCCACGCCCAGCTCCGGCAGCACTGGCACGATCCGTCCAATACGTCCATCATGTGGCTGGGCCTGTTGTACTCGATCTTATGCTTAGCGATGCTGAGCTATCACAAGGTGGGGGACGAGCCCGCCGAGTGGAAGGGCCGCTCCCTGGAGCTGGCGGCGCTGTACCGGCTACGGACGGTGCAGTGCCTGATCACGGCGGATTATACGAAGCCCACGGAGAACACTGTGGAGACCATGGTTCTCTACGTGTTCGGCGAGTATTCGTCCCGATGGGACGCCGACCTGGGCCTGTGGCTGATCAACGCTCTGATCACGAGGATGGCGTTCCGGATGGGCTATCATCGGGACGCCAAGTGGTTCCCATCCCTGACTCCCTTCCAAGCAGTACGTACCACAAGCTCCAACTCCCGCTAGGCAAAAGGTCGTCTCGTGCTCACACTATTGGCTGCGTAATAGGAAATGCGAAGAAGGACGTGGGCGCTAGTGAGGATGAGCGATGTGATATTCTCGCACCAGGTCTCTCTGCCGAACATGATCTACGAGCACGACTGTGACACACAGCTGCCGCACAACATCTTCGACGAGGAGTTTGGTCCCGACACGAAGATTCTCCCCCCATCGCGGCCAAATACCGAGCCGACCCCGATTAGCTATATGATCGCCAAGGTCAAGCTTTCCCTCGAGCTGGGAAACATCCTGCAGGCTACCAACCGAGTGGGAAAGCAGGTCCACTACGACGACATCCTCAGATTCGACGGCAGGCTGCGAGAGATCAAGGCGGAGCTCCCGCCACACCTCAAACTGCAGCCTCTGGAGGGGTGCCACGACCCGCTGACCTTGATTATCGCACGGTTCAACGTGGATATCCTGTACCAGAAAATCGTGTGCCTTCTGCATCGGAAATACTTGTCACGGGCGCGGCAAAACCCCCGCTACGCGCACTCACGCCGGAGCGCAATCGAGGCATCGCTGGAGATCCTCGGTCACCTGCAGGATCTGCACCGGGAGTCTCAGCCCACCGGCCGGCTGCGGTCGATCAAGTGGTATGTGACGTCTATCGCAACGAAGGACTTCCTGCTGCCAGCCATGCTTATTGCGTTGGATCTGCACTTCGACAACGTGGCCGGGGCCTCCCACGAAGACTGCACGCCAGGGCAACGGGCAGAGATGGTGGCCACGCTGGAGCGCACGCGGGATATCTGGGAAGGTCTCGCCGACGGCTCCGTCGAAGCCTTCAAGGCGTACAACATTCTCCGGATCGTGCTGGAGAAGATACAAGCGCCCTCTCCGGGGGGGCCGGCGTCTTCTCTGGATGACGCTATGGGCGCGAGAAATTCGGCGTTCTCCAGCCTGTCGTCTGACTCCATGCGGCCCGAGCATTCGGCCGCCATGACGCTCGGTATGCTGTCGGGAGGCGGCACTCCGAGTGTTGGCTTGTTCGGCGCCGTACAGAGTCCGGGAGGGACTACTTACCCGGCAATAGACCCTGCCCTGTCGGGGCCTGACGAAAGCGCGGCCGTGAGTCCTGGCACGGCCGCAAGCGCGGGCACGGGCACGGGCACGGGCACGGGCATACCGTCAGATTTCCAAGGCGACTTCCTGCCTGGGATCAACAACGTCGGGTCTCCTTTCACCATGTTTAACAACTTGGCTGAGAGCATGGACTTCTCCACGAACTTTGACTGGGTAAGCACGTTGCAGGCATGAACACGTCACGGGCAGGACGCTGACAAGATCATAGGAATCATTCCAAAACTATGCACAGGGCGGCCATTTCGGGACCGACCAGTCCTTCCAATTCTTCTCCGGAAATACCGAGCAGCCAGGCCAGCAGGGGCCAGACGGCAGCGCGTTCACCTTTCCGAGCCCGAACATGATGGGAGGCGGTTTGAATCGGAACTCATCTTGATTGACATGGGCGTTTTTGACGGTCGATAAGCTGCATTCTTGGGCCACAAAAGAGAAAGGAATGGTGGAGGAAAGATAAAAAAAGGAAAGAAATCGGGGGGATGGGGAAGGACTTCTGAGAAAGGGCCTTCTGAATGAGACCTTATGAAAGGGGTCTGCCAACGAACGGGGTCTCGTACAAACGGAGTCTCAGAGGATTTTTACTGGGAGGTTAAGAAAGCCGTGGCGGCTCCCACGGCGTTCGCTCGATCTCGATGTACACTGTAACGGAAGTCCGGAAAGAAAATGCCCACCTCAGCTTTCTCCATGACCACCTCGCCGGGGCCCCGGCGTGCCAGCAAATCGAATTTTCTCGAGCGTGCCAGAGCAAGACAGCAGGCGAAATATGACTGCACTACGCACTTTTGTACTGACATGGGGCCTCGGCGCGGCTCTCTTCGCCTTTCTTCGCCAGATGTAGATCATCCGCGGTTCGGCTAAGCTTATTGACAGGGACGCAGGGACGCAGGGACGCAGGGACCGGACCGTCTGCTCCAACGGCCGCATCTCTCCAGCCTCGAGCGAGCGCGGACTACATCGGAGACTTCCTCCAAATTCCTTTTTCAGAGCTACGTGGAGCTACTGACCCCCCGATTCAGGCCCTCCCGACAGCCACGATGTGCTACCGATGTGCTCCGGCAGATTGCGTAACGGATTTGGAATTTGAGTCTTTAGGGGAGGGGCAGGGGTCGTGTTGGCTCCCTCCTAACAGCCGCGTGAGTACATGCCTTCAGGTACTTACTGGCGTTCTGGAGCTTTGCCTGCAGGAACTCACCCACAGCTGATTGGTACCGTTCGTGTGTCCTCTTTCTACGCGGGGCACGGCTGATCCTGACTAGATAGTACCAGACCGTCTTTCCTAACTCGCGCCGGAAAAATCAAGACCCGTGTGGCTAAATACATGGAGGTGAGAATCCACCTCCTGATTCTGGAAGCCGTCACGGAAGCAACTACGGGATGAGGCTTGTATCTAGCGAGAAACAGGTGCAGCAATTGGTGCGACTTCTATAGATAGTACCCTCCCACTCCTCGGATCGCTCGATGCGCGTGCGCGGGTACCTGATCCGCATCCGCCGAGGCTCTGGGAGGCCTCGTCGACCCCCACAGCGCTGATGGTCGAAGCTCGCCAATCGACACAGTTGGCGAGAGGGAGAGAGAGGGAGAGAAAGACAAGAGAGGGGGAGCGAGACGGGCCAGGCACATCCGTCTGTACATCCGTCTTTACTCCATTCAGGTACGCCATTCCTTGAGCGGTTTTTTCCCTCTTTTTATCAAGCTTGGCCATCCGACCGTGCTGGGACGGGATATGTTTTGTGGCCACGTCTCCGGGTACGACAGAAAGAGGGAAGGCTGGCAGAACAGCCACAAACGGCAGAATTGCTGCCGGAGCTTAGCTCGGGTCTCGGCGAGAGCAGCCGGGAGATCAGCATGGAGCCGAAGGTCCAAGAGGTCGATCGCCGACTTTCTCGCATCGATCTCTATACTAGGCCACTTACCGAACCGTGGGGATCGCGGCGTGGCATAGCGTGGTATAGCGCGGCGTGGTATGGCATGGCCTGTTCGCCGAGAAGAGAAAGAGGGAGGAGAGAAGGGAGCTTCCCCCCAAAAAGGGGGGGACCGACACGGATTTTCATGCTCCTTGTTAAGCCGTGCCAAGGATGCGGTCGGGAGCGATTTTTGATGGCCCCTTTCCCACATCGTCTCTCTATATTCTTTTCTGAATTGTTTTTATACCTCTTCTCGCTCATCTCTCTCTGGCTTCGCGGTAAATACGCCCGCTCCCGCAGCTTTAGCCAGTTCTCCGGTTCTCCCAGTTCTCCCAGTCCTCCCAGTCGTCCCCCCAACTGCCTCGTCCCCTCACCACAGCAATTTAAAAAAAATATTGCTGGGGCGTGGCCTCATCTCCGTGCTGGTCCCCCCCCCCCCCCCACCCCCCCCCCCCCCCCCCGGGCTAGATCACAGCACCCGACAACACGACATCCAGAATGATTGAAAAAAAAAAACACCAAACAAAAAGATGCACAAGAACTGCCACAAACA
>JAKLNC010000176.1:0-63644 GCA_022813145.1 Barbatosphaeria neglecta | reverse complement strand
CTAGGCTCTACCATGGTCACGTGACACACAAGTCACGTGCCACACCTCTGTCACGTGCCCAGCCCCTGCTCCATGCCACAAGGGCGTATCACCACGTAGCGAAAGATGTAGCAAAAAACGCGGCAAAAACGTCAAAAAGATGGGTTAACAAAGCAAGGAAAAAAGAGTGTTTAGGAGAGAAAAAGAGTAAAAGAGAGAAAAAAGGAGGAAAAAGTGGGAAAGGGAGAATATATGCAGGCTAATGCCTGCTTTCAAGTTGTTACCTAATTTTTGACAGCTGCCTTGCAGCTAAAAGCAAAGGAGAAAGGAAAAGGTTGGCTAGCACGCAAAAGAGCAGTGGCATGACAAAAAGAAGTTGGCCAGCATACAAAAGCGGCAACGCAACTAAAGCAAAGATGTTAGCCAGCACGCAAACGCAATGGTGCAACAAAAAGAAAATTAGTAAATAACGCACTAGGGCTAAGGCTACTAGACTTGAGTCGTTGCTACTAATAAAACAACAAAAAGCAACGCGTGTGAATAATAGACGATTATTGTATTAAATTCTCTTAATTAAAAAAAAGAGAAAAGAGAAAGATTACTAAAACGCACTGCTGCTAAAATACACGAAGATAAATGGGTGCCTGCGCACAGGCCACCTGCTGCCTTGCTTACGCAAGCAAGGCTAGCTGGATAGCCTGCCTTTGGCGTTACAGTCTTTCTCTTCCTTTAATCTGATGGACAGCGTTCTGGCTACCTTATTATATACTTATACAAATGATGCCATTTTACCAGTAGTTTTGTTAATCCGTAAGTAACCCATGGGTGCTTTTAAATTGATCTTGGAGCGATTCTAGGCTGCTTTCTAAGCGATTCTAAAGCAATTCTGAACAGCCTTAGGATCACTTTTAATTATGTAAGTCTTTACGTAACTAAACCTTGCATTATTTATAACATAATACCCCTTTTTTTAGGCTAAAGTCTTTTTAGCCCTTTTTCCTCTTTATTCATCCTTTGCTATGTTTATTTGTCCTTCTTAGTTCTTTTTACGTTAAGTTAATCTTTTGCATGCCTTTAATTAGTTGGGAGTTAAAGTTATGTCATGCTTTGCATGTTATAATTAAGGCATTAAGTGTATATGGCTAAATAATCCAAAGTCCCAAACTTAAAGATGCAAGGAATGCATGCGTTGTTTTATAAAATGTAATGAAACAAGCGTTTTAATGTCTAGTTATATATCTTTTTCTTTTCCCTTTTTCTTCTTATAGTATTTATACTTATTTTTAGGTAGTAAGCTATTTATTGTATAAAGACTAAAAGTTAAAGCAAGAAGAGGAAAAGGCTTATGCTAAGCTAGTAGTTTTAATAGCAAAGGTAAACAAGCTGCATAAACAATAAAAATTTTTAAAGGAGCGAATACTAGCTTTAGCAAAGGCAAAAATGGATGCGCTATTATAAGAGAAAGCTTTTGTAGGTACCTTACATGCTGGTAGCGCAATGTAAAGGTTGGAGGTTTAAGGTTCCTCCTTTAATAAGTTGCAAAACCCAGATTTCTTTGTAAGAGGTGTGTTTAATTTTAATTTTGCCGCTTTAGATTTTGCTTTTGGTAACGGAATAAGACGCAGTGCAAAAGAAAAAGAGAAGAAGTTATTCGTTGTTGTTAAGAAGAGCTAAACTAGCAAATGCAATGCGTGTGCGAAAGCTAAAATACAGGTGCCTTGCCTAGGCTCCACCATGGTTACATAACCCACAAGTTACATGCCATTCTTTTGTCACATGCCTAGCCCTTGCCTTAGCTACAGTGGCATATTAGGTGCCTCCTTTGTTAAATTTTGGCGCCCTTGCCAAATACTAACGAATACCGAATAGTACTAACAAATATTAAAAGTACCAACCTTTAGTTACTTTTCCATCTTTAGTTATCCTTTAGGATGGTTTTGCAATGCATGCGGATGAGTTTTATGCAAGCAGAAACCTTACTTATCGTGGTGGCTTGTGCTGCAGCAGCAGCTTGCTTAGCAATCAACATGATTTGCATCACAATATTAACTGCTGTTGTTAGTCAAATTGTGTTATTAGCTAGCGTTAAAGGCGTGTAGGGGTTGTTAATGGTGGTATAAGAGGAATCATTTGCAAATGGGGAGAAGTTAGCCATAGTTGCTAGTAGGTTGTTTATGGTGTTTAACAGTTTTTTCCTCTTAAGTGTCTTGCCATTTATGGCAATAGTTTGTTATAATGGGCTTTAGCAACTAGTAAAATAAGGAAAATTAATATTAATGGTGTTTAGTAACTTGGCTAGCAAGGCTAAGTACCAGCTATTCTTAATTGCCACCATTGCAGCAACCTTTTACAAAAAGTTTTTAGCAATTAGCAACTGCTTTAGCGTAGCATTAAACGCGTTGGGGTTGCCCATAGTTTAAGCGGCCACAATTTAGCAATAGAGAAGGCCTATAAAAAAGCGCAAGGAAATCTTTGGCTACTTGGTAATAGCGTTAATGGCTGCGTTAATTTTAATAACAACTTTAAATATTATTAGTGCTATAACAATTTTATAATAGTTAATCTTAGCTTTAGCCTTAAGCGTTGCTAGCTTAATGTTTGTAAGAAACTTTTCCTTGCCTTTTTTCGTGGGTTCGATTTTATTGCTATTAGCAACGTTAGGCTTATTAGCAACAACCTTAGCTAATAAGCTTTAATTTATAAGTGTAAACGGCATTGTTTGTGAAGTTGCTTGCGTGGATAAGTAAAAAGTAATGCTAAAAGAAGGAAATGCAACCGGTTATGTAAACTTAAAAACTAAAGGTAAAGGTTGCTAAGTTACGTTGTAAAAAAAAGAAAATAAAAAAGGTAATAAGAAATTAATGCGTTTAGCACGAATTATATATGCTATCTTAAGCAAAAACAGTTGCCTAGCTAAAACTTTCAGGCATTTACATCTAGAAACTTCCAGGTATTTGCATTTAGGTAAAAGTAAAGTGTTTTCAAAGCAATTCTTAAATGCTTTTAAGATTAAAGTGAATAAGGTTAATAACGATTTCGAGCACTAATTTTGGTTAAACGTTTAAAACTAGCTGTGTTATTTCTCGTTAAAGTAGGTTAAACACTTGTAATAAAGTTAGTTTTTCTTTAGCTTTAAATTATTTAAGGGGTGTGCATTTGGCAAGTTGCAATGGGTGTGCAGCCTTGTATTTAGTAATAAGCTTAGTAGCGTTTTATACCAATTGCCATCAAAGTAGCTACTAGTTCCAGTAATTCTGGTATTTAGTTTAATGCACCAAATACTTAAGATAAAGCCCTTGCTAGTTAATGTGTCATTTTCACAGTTAATCAATTTTGTATTCTTTTGCGTCTCCATTATCAAAGTTAACAATTACTTAAGTAAGAAGCAGCATTGTTTGGTGGAAAGAATTGTTAACTAAGTTTAAAGCTAAAAGTAATTAGGCAATGCTAACAACAAGGTAAATCTTTTAAGTAAGGGGAAAGTTCAATTTAAATGCTAAATCACCAATCTTCTCAACGATTTGGAATGGTTTTATCCTTTGTTAAAACCATTTACAATGCTGTTTTCTTAGAAGGTTATAGCTGTGATGCAATTTAAGGTAAACCAAGTCGCCAACTTTAAATAAGTAAAGCTTATGTTTCTTGTTATAAGTTTCCTTTGCTTAAGCCGTTGCAAAATTAATGGCGTTTTAGGCCTTTAATTAATAAAAATTGCGCAAGTCCTTAAAAGGTGTTGCTTTTAGCGTTGCGTTAGTAAATAAGTTTAAAATACTTCTTAGCTTAAATCTTATTACCAACTTATTAAGGCTGCACTTAATTGCATGCAAATAACTATTGTTAAAAAAATGTTGCAAGCTTAGGAGTAAATTCGTTTATAAAACTAAGCTTGCAATTATATAATAACGCAATGCTATTTTAACCATTTAGTTCTTTTGTTTTAAAAAGCCGTTCGTTTGTAAGTAATAAGCAATTAAAAACAAAAGCTTAGTGTTAAAGGCTTTAAATAACGCCCACTAAAAGTTAAAAGTAAATTTCTTATCTTTATTAGATATAATCTCTTTTAGTAGTCCCTAGTTGCAAAGTTGCAAAAAGATAATAAACAACATAACCTAATTATAAGCTGTATAGTTAGTTCGTCCAAGAATTAGCATTGTCCTTTTGCTAAACTTGTTTAATATTATTAAGAGAAAGTTAAAACCGCTAGTAAGTGTTTTTCATAGCAAGGAATTAACTATTAATAAGCTAATAATAAAATTAATAGCAATTGTATAGCTTGGATAAAGGTTTATTAAAATAAGCTTAAGTTTTCCAAGTTCTTTCTAATAACTAGTGAAGTTTTTATTGCAAGCCAAGCAATGTTAAACGTAATCTACGGTTTTCTTAATAAGGCTAGAAAAGCTAAGGCCTTATAGGTTACGCATTATGCATTTAACACCAAAGTGGAATTTTAAGTCGTAAATAAGTGCAAGCACTTTTTTAACGCATAAGTTAGGAATATATAGCTATTAAAAGGCGTTAGGAGAGGTGTGGTAAAGCAAACTGTTGTTAATAAGAAAAGGGGTTTTATGCGTTGGCGGTAGTTAGCTAGCTTTAACTATGGTTGCAACACGTTTGTTAAAGTTAGCAATTTGCTTAAAAATGCGCTTATACTTTAAAATGTTGCTATAGCCTTATCACAATTTAGCTTTAAAATTGTCGTTAATAATAACAAAAGAGACTGCGTTTGCTACAGTAAATGCTTAATTTATCTAGATATCGTCTAATTTGTTTGCAAAACTAGGCGTTAAATCTAGCTTAATTATAGGTAGTTTAAATAAAGCATTAGGGATAAGGTTAAGGCGTTTAGCAATGTGGTGAATATTAAGCTAGTACTAAGATAGGTATATTAATGCTAAAATCATCCTAAGGTTAAGCTTGCCTAAATCTTGCGTATTTATTAACGTTTGTTATGTAATGCTAGCTGTTGCTTAGTAATTGGTAAAGACTATAACTAGTGCTTTGGCAAACTAAATGCTGGTATGCAATTTCCAGCATATCTACACAAGACAAGCCACTTTTATTTTAGTGGCTTAATATTGCTTTTTTAATGCAGTAAGGTGTTAGCTTAAATACATAGCTGGTTTAATGGAATTAACAAGAATATGCTTGCTATTCCAGGAGTTTTTAGTTAAGTGAAAAACTATTGCTCCAAATCCTTTACAGCTTGCATTAGTTTTAATAAAAAGGGGTTAATTAGGGTTAATATAAGCGAGATACTAAGGCTTTATAAGTTGTTGCTAGAATATTTTAAAGGCTTTGCGCTTAAGGTTTGTAGGTTTAAACTTTACTTTGCTAGTATATTGTTTTCTTACGCCTTTCACTTTAGCAAGAATAAATCTTGCCTCTTTTGCCGTTTTATTCATGCTTTTCTTACGTTCTTTAAGGAGTGCAACCTTTAGTTAATACCATAAAATGAAATTGCGCAAAAAATTTATCATCCTAATGTAATTCTCGAGGTTACTAAGGGTTGTTGGCATGCGTAGCCTACAAATGGCTTCCACTTAATTAACAGTTATAGCCATGCTAAGTGCATTAACTTTAAAACCAAAAAGCTATATTAACTGGTATTTACAAAAAGACTTAAAAGGGGAGATGGGAAGGTTAACGTCTTTAAAAGCTGCAAGGACTTAATTAAGGTGTTGTTAATATTCATTAGCCATTTCGGAAAATATAACTATGTTGTTAATATATGCTTAAGCGAACGAAAATAGCTTTAAAAGCTTATCTATAAACTGCTATGCGTAAGAAAGGGAGTTTTAAAATTCCATAAGTACAACTTTAGACATTTTAAGTCCTTACAGGCTAATTATAACCATTTAATTGCAATAAGGGGGATAAATAAGTAGTTGGTAAAAAAAAAACAATGCATTAAAAACCATAAGGTATCGCTTGCTACAAATTTGTTACATAATATTTGCTTGTAATAAAAGGGAGTAAACGTTTAAAATGAAAACCTTATTAAAGGAGCAAAGGTTTATGATAACTTAGCCTTTGCGTTTGCTATTGTTTAGCATACGCCAAATAACAAATACTAGTAATGCAAAAGGAGTTAGCTTAAGCATCTAATTAAATTTGCCCTTATTGTGGAGCTTATTAAAAGTTTTATCAAGGCATTTTTTATTGTTATTGCCTAATGCATATAATTATAACGCAACTTTCTAATTTTGCTAGCCGTTAATAAGGTTAATTTAAAAGCCGTTTTTGTAAGCATTTACCTTAACTAGTCCAACACTTTTGTCTTTCCAAACCGTAAGGTATTTGTTAATAATAGTCCTTAATTAAGCGGCTAATTTTAAGTTAGTTGCGCAAATGTAAACTCTTGCGTTGGTTTTAATCTTTAAAATGTTATTTGGCCATAATATGCCAAGCTTAGCTTACGCACACACGTTGCAAAGCAACAATTTGCGTTTAGTGTTATTAGCGCCATTTATAATGGGTTTTGCTATTAAGTTTTTGCAAAGTTAGGTTGCAAATGCGTCATTAGTAATATATTAAAATGCGTCCTTATCAAAGTTGTTAGCAATACTAATGCTTGCAGCTAAATAAGCAGCAGTAGCTATAGCTTATAAAACCTTTTAGGCTTCCTTGCTATTTGCATAAACAATGGTTCCCACTTGCTAGCTATAGGTAATTTACAATAATGCATGCAAAGGGTTAATAACATATGCAATCTTGGGACTATTAGCGTTAATTTGGGTATTAATGCCATTTGTAAAGCATAAGTAGTTAAAATAAACACATTTCTAACCAAAGCAATCTTAAACTAGCAAATTAGTATAGTTAACCAAGACAACTAGCAAGGAGTATGCAAGAATAACTATAGTTTGCCAAGCTATTACTTAACGTTATATTAGTAAAATTTGCTTAAGGATGGTAAATAAAATGGTTATATCGTTGCAAGATTACAAGGTAATTAACTCGTTTAGGTAACTAATTATAGCTCCATTTAGCTTAAGCTAATTTAAGCTAAGGAGAACTCTTAAACCCAACGCAAAAACTACAAAGGCTATAATCTCGTGCTTACTAAAAATAAGCTTACCATTAATAGCTAATCTTGGGATAACAAGGGTAAATGTTGCAACTTAGCTAACAAAAAACTTATAATTAACGCTGTTTATTTATCGCAGCTTAATAATTGTGTAAGTGGCTGCAACCACGTGCTTCTAAAGCTAATTTACTCTAATAAGGGATAATAAGCAACCAATATTAACGCAAACTTTAATATTAGGTTTGTTGTAAACCGTGCGAATTCGCATTTAAAGATAAGTGTAACTAAAGTTGTTTCAGTTACTTAGCTTTAACTACGGCTTAATGCACCTTGTCTCATTATCCTTAACAAAATTAACAGCTAAAACCATTTTAAATAGCTTTTACAGTTAGTAACTAACCACGGTATAATAAGTTAGCAATTTGCATTGCTTAGGCTATGTTAACATTAGTTTACATTATATAGTGATAAGGTGGTAAGTAACGTTGCATTAAAAGGTAAAAACGCTCTTGCAAGAATAACAAGTCCACTTTTTAGCTAAGCGAGTAGCATTAACATTTACAAACCATACGGATGTGGTTTATGGCCTTAGTGTAGCTGCGTAAAAAGCAGTTACATTACTGTTTACAGCAGGTTAGTAGCTAGCAAAGTAAGTAAAGTTAGTGTTATTTTGCTAAGCTACGTTAGCTATGGCTAAATAATAACTATTGTCTTGCTCTTCTTTATCATTATAATACTTTTTAACAACATGGTACCCTTTAGCTTCTAATTGTGCCTAGTTTTCAGCAAAAGCATTGTCATTATTAGCAATCCACTTATTTTTAGCAAGATAAGCTGCGCCTTAAGGGTTAAGACAAGCCCATCGCTGCCAACAACGACAGAAAAATAAGTGACAATAGCCTTAGCCTTAACTACCACAAAAACCACCATAATATTCACCGCGGAAATTGCTACAAAAACCGCTGCAATTATAGAAACTACCACGAAATCCACCACAAAAACTACCATGGCTATTGCTAAAGCCGTTATAACATGTACTAAATCGATTATTATAGCCTCTACAGCTATTTTATTTACTTGCGTTGTTATAACTACGTTAATAATTACCACGTTTGCTACGTTTATACCAGCTACCTTGTTTAGCCCAATTTGCGTTATCATTTTGTTGGTTAGTATTATTATTAGGTGCAGCCATGCAGTTTTCTTAATGCAAATAAGCGTTAATTGTAAGCAGTCTTAAGTTGTTTAAATTTAGTGCTAAGATGTTTTTAAAGGCTTGGTGCTCACGGAAATGCAAGTAGTTAAAGATCTTAAAGGCTAAAAGCATGGTTTTACAATAGCTATAAAGATAAGCTTTGATATATTTAAAATACTGCTTAAGGTTAAGTCCTTTATATGGTTTGGTAATTAATTAATAAAACTAAGAATTAATTAAGTTGTAAACCTAGTTTAGCAAGGCAAAATTGCCTTTAATGCTACAAGCTTTTGCATAAGTTATAACACAAGTGGCATAATTGCAAAAAGTAACGCCATTACAAACGTTATTAGCAATATATTGCATGTTACATAATTTAGCTGCTACAACAGTTAGTGGCATGCAAAATTTGTTACAAAGAGCGGCGTACCAGTAAGCAACGTTAGTATAAAAGAAGTTTTGTAACTTTTACATTAGTTGTTTAATATACCACTCTTAAGCTAAGCCCTTAAGCAAAAAGCTAAAGCCAAACCTAATAATGCAGTTGTGCGTTTGCAAGAAATTGTTGTTACAAAAGCTTTTAATAAAAAAATCAACGTTCGTTTAATAAAGGTTTTTGCTAATGTAAGTTAACTCGTTGTTTGTATTAAAACCAAGGTGAAAATAGCCGACGTCTTAAAGCTTCCAACCGTGGGTAAAATTGCGGTTTTCGACGCCTTGCGTTGCCTGTTAAATCGGTTTGCCAAAATTGGCGATTGTTTCTGCTGCTTGAATAACGGGCTTACACATAGTGTTTATGGCGTTTACAAACGGTGCACCACGTCGCTTAAAGTAAGCATCCAGAACTCTTACCATATTAAAGCAGAAATGCTTATTAGCGGTGTTTTAAGCTGCATTGCTAGCAAAACTTGCAAGGCCACTAAAGCTAGCTCTTAAGCCTTTCATTATGTAAGGGTTAACTTGCCATAAGCGCTTTAGAGTTAAGGCCTAATTAACTAACAAAGGCTAATAATGAAAAAAAAATGGTAACTAAAGGCGATAATTAAAATAAAAAGACGGTTAGCTACTATTATTAATAAATGAAAAAGATAATGCTAACGGAAAAAACGGTGCATTATAATCCAAATAAAGTAATTAAATTAACAAAGGTTAAATTAAAAGTAAAGTTAAAAGAGATGAAATGTTATCTAATAATGCCTAAAATGTAAGTTGCTAGCTAAAGATTGGTGCAATTTGCTATATAGTTGCCTAAACGTTAAGGTTACAAAAACGCCTTACGCAAAGTGCCGCAAGCGCAAGCGGAATGTGTGTTTGTGTTACTTATTAGCGAGCTTTTGCAGCCTATTAGCGCTTGTTTGCAGCAACCTCCTTACGTTTAACGTAATTAATCTCAGTTTACAGCAACCATTAAACACTGTTTTTAGGGTTAATTAACGCTAAAAACGCTCCTAATAGTAAATGCAAAAAGGGAAAGTTCGCTAAGCAGCTAGGTGCAGGCAAATTTAAGGAAAAGAAATGGTGTAAGGGTGGCTAAGGTAAAGAAAAAGCGGATCTTACAAGCAAATCTCGCTAAATGCTTATGTGCACTTAACCGTTTTTAAAAGCAGCCACAATGAAACAACGAAAAGCAACGCGCGCAAATAATAGACGATTATTATGTTAAATTCTCTTAATTGTAAAAGAAAAAAAGAGAAAAATCACTAAAACACACTGCTGCTAAAATACACAAAAATAAATGGGTGCCTGCACACAAGCCACCTGCTGCCTTGCTTAAGTAAGCAAGGCTCACTAGGTGGCCAGCCTTTAGCATTATAGTGCCTCCCACCCAAAATTTGGTGTCCTTACCAAATAGCTAAGCTTGAACATCTGCGCAATTCTCCTTAATGCATCTCTTTCAATCCCTATATTAGCATCCGTTGCCATCTTGCATAATGTTGCCAAGGTACATTTGAACCATTTCTAATTATGCCTAAATTGTAAAGTTCGTTATCTCCTTTAGCATCATTATAATTTGCTTCGCAGCAAGCTTGGTTTAGATGCAAATAAAGGATAGTTTGCTGCTTGCTACCTGGTTTGCCGTTGCAATTGCAACTGCTTAGCTTTTGTTACTAAAGGTTGTTGGCATAAGTTGGATGCTTGCTATGGTGCTGGCTGTAGCTAGCTTGCTTAAGTTGCTAACTGCCTTTGCTAAGTTAACCTTGGCTAATTTAACTAAGCCTTGCTTTTTTTAACTCTTTACTAACAAGGTAAGCGTGTTGTGCTTCTTGTTACTAAGGCTTCTTTTTTAGAAACGTAACAAACGCTATTTTTTATGCAACCGTGAAAGATTTATATTTAGGGTTAGAGGAAATTTAGCTATAAGCGCTTGGTACTAATGTTTGTCTTACATTGCTATCATGGTAGCTACCTTATAAAGGATAGCTAGAATGATTAGCATTAACTAGAGTTTTTTTTTCGTAGCTTTTAAGGCTTGTGCCACTTATGCGTTAGTGATTTGATGGTGTAAAGTGCTTGTTAAGGGATGCAATGCAACTTTTGGCTAATGGCTAATGTTATTAATAACAGCTTTAATTTTTGTTAAAGCTTCTTGTGTTATAAAAGTAGTAATAATTTAGCAAAGTGTGGTTTTTGCTTTAGCCTTTTGCTTAGCAAGCTTAGTTGCTATTAGGTATTCTTTTTTAGCCTTGTTATGCAAACCGACGTTGTTAAGAGGTTTGCAGCTACTTTAAAGGTTATTAAAAAGCTTATGGTTTGCTTTAGCTTTAAAGTTGCTATTATAGCTAGCTTCTTATTAAGCTGTTTTGCTAATATTGTTTTTAGCATAAGTAGCAATAACCTTGCAACCGCGATTATTAATAGCCTTAATAAGAAAGTTAATAGCGGTAAAAGGCATTGCACTAGTTGTGTTGCGCCAAAAAGCGGCTTAGTAGTAAAGCTAATAACTTAATAAGTATTAATGGTAAGGGTTATGGTGTTACTAATAAGAGTTGTGGAAAAAAGTACGTGGTATATAGGAAAGAAAAGGCGAAAATTTTAGAAATGTGGGTAAAGGCTAGTTTAAATATATTTAGCTGCCTAATCTTGAAAGCGTTTATTCCAAAGGCTCTGAGAAAGTAAGAGAAAAGCAGTTGTTTTAAAAGTGAAAGGTAAAAGAGTTAAAAGAAGGTAGGTAAGACATAAGTTTGTAACAATGAAAGGATGGTAACAAGTTTGTAAAGTTTTAAGTCCTTTTTAACAAGTGCCTTAAGTTAAGCTTAATCTCTATGGTTTTTCGCTTAATTATGTGCTTGCTAAGGTTTTAGAAGACTTTCTTTGCAGTGGTTTTTCTCTTAAATCTTTTTGGTAGTTTGCAATTAGCTAGCGCTAAGGAGTGTTATTAGTTATATTTATAAACTAGTTAACTAGCATTTTGGAAAAGTTAATGCCGAAGAAGCCATTAATTTTAGTAACTTTTGTATTTTATTTAGCGAATTAAGTACTTTAATTAAGGCTTCTTTGTCTTTTAGTTAGCATGTTAGGCCATTAAAGCCTTAATTTTATACTTAGCAAAGTTTTTGTCGTTTTTATTAACAATGATTTTGGCTAGTGAAGGAGGAAATTTGTAAAAGGGATCCACTTTGGTTAAGGCTAGGATCAATTAGGCTATGCTAATTACTGGATAACAGCGCTAGGTTATTAGAAAATTAAGCTTGTAAGCTAAGTTTCCAACTCTTTAAATAACCGTAAATAGTTTTATTTGCTGCTGCGTTTACTTTCGTTTAAATTTGCTAAAGAGAACGTATCCGTTGTAAAGTTTGAAATATACCTTGTTGCTAACATTAAACTAGTAAGGTTTGCGCTTCTTGTTGTAATAGTACTTGGCTTTAGCTGCAGCGAAATTAATAGCGTTTGTTGCTTTAATTTGTCGCAGTTGTTGTAATATATTAAAGGCAACCTTATTTCGTTGTGCATTAGCAAAGAATAACACATCTTAAGGCTTAAAGCTAAATATAAGTTTGTTAGGGCTGGTTGTGATTAGTGCGGTATAAGCGTTGTTAAAACAGTGTTAAAGGCTAGGAAGCAAGTTAATTCACAGCTCCTTTATTGTTGCCAAGGCATATTGCAAGGCAATTTTAACTATTTAGTTTTTCCTTTCTAAAAGTTTGTTTGTTTAAGGGTAATAACTAGTTAACATTAGCAATTAAGTCCCTAATTTGTTAAAAAGTTGCAATTAAAAGTTAGAGTTAAATTTTGGGTTTTTGTTGGAGATAATTTCTTTAGGTAAACCCCAGTTAGTTAGCTGCAAAAACGCTAAGAAAACGTTTGCCCATTATTAAGCTAAATAGTTTAATTAACTTAAGATAAGTAAGGACTGCTTGGAGAGTTTGTTAAAGACAATTAAAAGCGAGTTAAAACCTTCAACTAGGCTTGCCTAAATTGCTAACTTAGTGGCTATTAAAAGACTAATGATGAAGTTTATGGCAATAGTGTGTCTAGGTTGTGGTTTTGTTAGTATAAGCTAGAGCTCTTCGATTGTTTGCTATTAATTAGTGTTGTTTTTAATGCATGTAGGGCAATGCTTAACGTAGTTAAGAACTTTCTTGGTTAGGCCGTTAAAGCTAACAACTTTTAGGTTTTAAAGCATTTGTTTAACAGCAAAGTGAAACTTGTTGTTATGCACCATCTCGAGTATTTCCTTAACGCAATTGTTTAGAATGCACAATTGTTAAAGGCCATTAATTAAAGTGTAGTACAATAAGCCATTAATTAAAGTAAATGATAGCTTACGCATAGGGATTGGTTATTTACATACAACTGCTTTCTCTTAGGCTTCATTATATGCGCGCAATTAACCAAGTATACGTTTGTACTTTAGTGTTTAGTTATATGCTTTTTAGAATTTGTGCTTAAGATTGTTATAAAGAGAAATTGTCATTATCGTTATAACGTTTTTATAGTAAATTGCAAATCTTTTTGCCCATATGTTATTTAACTTATTTGTCTTATTTATAAGCTTGTCTTTTGCAAACGAAAGCCTAAACAAGGCATTAAGAATAAGGTTAAGTTTGCTTAAAATGTAGTGGATTTTAAGGTTAAATTGCAACAGGTAAGTAAATGCTAAGGTTATTTAGGAATTTAGCTTGCTAAGGTTTTAAGTTGTAAAAAATGTTTGTTGTATAATGCCAGCTGTTGCTTGGTAATTAGTAAGAATTTGTACTAATGTTCTTATAAATTGTATAGTGCCTTGCAATTTTTTATAAACCTAAACAAAGCATGCAACCTTTATCTTAGTTGCCTAATACTTCTTTTCCGTTAAGGTAAGCTTTTAGCTTAGGTATATTGCTGGTTGGATGCTGTTAATTAGTATCTTCCTTCCATCCTAAGAGTTGCCTTTTAAATAAAAGACCATAGCTTTAAAGCCTTGTTTATTAGCGTTAATCTTAACAAATAGCGGCTAATTAAGGCTAATATAGGTTAAATATTGCATTTTAGTAAGCTGCTTTTGGAGGATTTTAAATGCTTGCGTTTCGAACTTTATAAGGGTGAATTTAGCCTTTAAAGTATAGATTTTTCGTGCAAGGCTGGTTTTTCTTGCTAGGATCTTGCTATTAGTTTTAGTGTCCTTGTTAAGCTGTTTCTTTTTATCTTCCAGAAGCTGCACTTTTTGCTGAAACCATAAGATGAAATTGCGCAAGAAGTTAATTATGCCAATATAGTTCTTAAAGGTGTTAAGCAATTTAAGCATTTAAATGCGTTGGATAGCATTTACTCAATCCACGATTGTGGCTATGCTAAAGCTATTAACCTTAAAGCTAAGCAAGCGAATTAATGGATATCTGCAAAAAGACTTCTTAGGGGATATAGCAAGGTTAATTTTGGCAAACAACTACAAAATTGCTTTAATATAGCGCTTATAGTTTTTAGCATTATTGGAAAAGATAACTATGTTGTTAATATAAGCTTTTGCAAAGTGTTAATAAAGATATAGTTGTTAATTCATAAATTATTGCGTAAACGAAAGCAAATTCTTAAAACCTATTAAAGCTACTTTAGACATTTCTAATCCTTTATAGCTTATAACAACCATTTAATTGCGGTGGTTAAGTTAAATAAAAAGTTGATAAAAGAATAAGGATGCATTAAGGACCATTAAATATCGCTTTTTACAAACTTAGTTAATAATATCTGCTTGCAATAGAAGGGGATAAGCATTAAGGACTGCCACCTTGTTTAAGGCACGCAAATTAACAACAACTCATCCTTTTCTAGTGCCGTCCTTTTTTATCTTTCAAACAACAAAAACTAAGCTTGCAAATGGTGTGGGCTTTGTTATTTAATCCATCTTATCTTCTTCATGCAGCTTGCTAAATGTCTCGTTAAAAACCTCTTGCTTTTTAAGTCCAATAAGATAAACTTTTGCTTCAACTTGTTGGTGTTGCCATCCTTTAATAAGGTTAACGCGCTGCATTTCATCTTTAGGCATTTTAACTAGGCTAACTCCTTTGTCTTTCCACATAAATGGGAATTTGTTAAGGATATCTTGAATTTTTGCAACGAATTTGTGGTTTTTGGCGCAAATGTAAATGCCATGTTTAGTAATTAACTTAAGGATATTGCCTAGCTTGCCAATGCCGAATTTTTGCTTGCTTGCCTTGCATGCCTAGCGCATATTAAGCTTTGCCTAGCTGGGATCGTTGCCATTAGTTTGCAATTTATCGAGTTTAGCAAGGAGGGTATTAGCAATGGTGTTTAAGGCTGAAAAGATGTTAAGCTTGTTATTAAGAAATTTGGCGTTAATAAGTGTTTTATATGCTAGGCATGCTTTATTAACTTTTGCCTAAGTTGTTGGTGTTTACTCATTATAGCTATTCACGTTAACAATTATTTTAAGCTTTGTGTTGCGTTAGATTCGTAACAGGGAATTTATGGGGTTAGTAATAAGCATAATATGTAAGCTGTTTGCTTATAGCTAGCTATGCAAGGCTTTTGGAAAGGAGGCTTCGTTAAAGTATAGTTATTTATAGCTAAAAGCGTTGGTTTTTGGCAATGGGTAATAAAGGATGGGAATCTTAGCTAAGGCGCAGGCTGGGACAATGCTAGTAATTGCTGCGGTTACTTGTTGTTAAACAAGCGTCGCTTTTTGCAATTTAACAAAAGGAACGGTTATATTGCAGCAAAACCTAAGTGTAAGGGATTTAGCTGGGTAATTAATAATAACACTGTTTGGTTTAAGCTATTTGCTGCTTAAGAAGATGCTTGGAAGCAAATTTGGTGTAACCTAAGCTGTTATTTTGTGCTTGCTAAAAACTTCGACTTGTGATTTATCTTTTAAAACTATGCTAAAAATTAGCAAATCGAAAATTGCTTGCTTTATTAGCGACATTTAATTGTTAACACCATTTATGTAGTTAGGAAGGACAGATTTAATGCTTGCGGTAAGCATATGCTAATTTAGCCATTTTTTGTTAACCAGGATTGTTAAACATCTTGTGTTAGCACAAATGGGGATATTTAAACCATTAATTAACATTCTTATAGCTATGCATAAATAGAATGGCTTAAGGTTGTTAGTTAAACAAAAAGGACAAAGTTTAGGATAAATAACATTTTTGTGTTTAACAAAGAAAGATGAAAGCTTTTCGATATAAGGTTTGTTAGCAAAAGTGTTATTAGACATAATTGAAGTTGTCTTGTTTGTTGCATCTTTAAACGAATTTGTTAGTGGATTATGGCTTGTTGTTAATAAATAGCTATTTTTGTCGTTAGTTAAAAATGTTAATGGTAGGTTTAATTTAGGTAATATGTTAGTGGACAAAGTCTTTGTTAGTAAGCAGGCGTTATTTGTTGTTAGCTGCTACCTTAAGTTAAGTTAATGCTTAAACCTACAACATAAGCTTCGTTATTTAGTTTAAAAAAACTTTGGCATTAGTTGCGTTACATCTAAGGATTTAAAGGCGGATAAGAAAGCGTTAAGTACCAAATTTCGCAAGTTTACAACTGCTATAGGCGCTAATTGCGTTGGCGGAACGCAAAGCGCAAGCAAGGTAATGGGTGCTATTTATATAGGCGGCGCACAAAGCGCAAAAGAAGCCACAAAGGCCGTAATTTGCATAAGCAACGCGCAAGGCGCCACAATAAGCATGGATAAAGCGCTATGCGCCATAAAATAAGAGGATTCGTTTTAATTAATGTTTACTTTGTTATAATAGTTAGCGTTGTTGCTAGTGTCTTCTTCTTTATCATTTAAAACGTCTTTTGCCAATAAATATTCGTTAGCTAAAAGGGCGGTTTGCTTCTTGTTAAAATTAGGCTAGTTATTATTTAGCCATATGGTTTTAGCTACAAATTAAGCTTTACAAGGGTTTAGTTAAATTTAACGCTGCTAGCGCTAACCGTTGCAGGCTTAGCGTCCATTTTAATAGCGATAAGGGCTTTGGTAGTTGCGGCCTTAATAGTTGCAGCCTTAATAGCTGTAGCCTTAACCGCGAGTGTTGTTATTGCAAAATGGTCCTTTGTGTTGGTTGTTATTAGGGAAAGATTTACCTTAGTTTTGACGCTAGTTGTTTTGATTGTTACGCCAATTGCGTTTATTGTTTTTGGGACGTGGGCTAGTTTAGTAGTCTTGGCGAAAACTAAGGCTATATTCGCTGCGATAGTTGTCTTGGAAACCACTGCTGCCTTAGCCTTAATATTAGCCACGTCCTTCATGGCCAAATCTAAAATTGCTTTAATTAGCCTCGTTGTTTACAACTTTAGCTTTTTCTTTTTTAGCGAAATGGCTGTTAATTATTAGCATTTGTAGCTTATTAAGGTTTAAGGCTTTGGGGATGTTTGGGAGGAGTTAATGTTTGTAGGCTTGGAAACTATTAGGGATAGCTAAAAGAGGGCGTAAGTAATCGCTATAGCTGCAAAGACAATTGTTAACAATATTAAAAAACTTATTTATGCGTAAGCTAACCTAAAGAGTAAAGATTAGCCAACGCAAGTTAAGATAAAGGGCATTGTAAATTTGCATTAAAATAGCCGTATTGTTAGTGATTTACATAGCTTTGCTATAGCGAGCAACCTTTATAGCAAATGATTAAAAAAAGACGCTGTTAATAATATTAGCTTAAGTGTATTGGAAACCGGCTAGCTTAGCTGTAGCAACTAACATAAGCATTTAAAATTAGTTAGTTAGGGCTGTGTACCAATGCTAGATGTTTTCCTTTAAGTAAATGCAGTTATTTTTAATTAGCTAGCTTATAAACCACTTTGCGGCAAGGCCTTTAAGCAAGGACTTAAGGTTTTTAACAATGATAGTTTAGTAGATGGCAAACATGTTGTTTAATTGAATTGATTTAATAAAGAGGTTAACATTTAGCTAATAGTGGTTTTTACTAATATAAGTGGACTTGTTATTCATGTTCAAGCTAAGGTAAAAATAGCCGATGTTAGTGATTTGCCAACCGTAAGTTAAAGAGCGAGAGTTGTAATTATTAAGGGCTTAAACAACAAGCTCCTTATAGCGGTTAATAAGAGTTTAAATTGTGTTGTTATTATTATTGTTGCCTTGCATTTAGGCTATAATAGCTGTAATAGTTTAAGCGACGAGCTTAGCAAGCTTATGATTTCTTAAATGCATTAAGTTATTTTAAGGATTAGGTAGTTGCGAAAAAACAAGCGGATTAGCTTTGCTATTTCTACCGTTATTACTTATTATGTTGTTTTGCTGCTTGTTAATAAGTTGCTAATTATTAGCTTATTGCAAACTGTTGCCATTATGGTGTTTATTAATTAATTACTAATAGTGGGCGTTGTTAATAAGCAAAGGCGTTAAGGTTTAGACTTACTTATTAATTGGTGGCAGTTAGTAAGGCAAATCTAACAGTGTTGCATTTAAAGCTACAATAGTGGGCTTAGCTAGCACGTAGCAATAGTTTTAACTTGCAATAATGGCTATGGCTTAAATAGTTAAGTTGCTAAAAAAAAGGGATTAGTCGCTTTAACGCTAACGCTTTTTTGCATTTAAGTTCTTCTTTGAAGCTAGCAAGGGCTTTAAAACCTTAATTAACTGCTTAATAGGTTTTAAGCAAGCAAAATAAAGCCCAAACTTTGCTTAGCAATTGGAAAAAGAGGCAGTAATTAACGCTTAAGGTGCTAGTTGGTTTGTGTGTAACAAAGAGGGATTAATTGTATTAAGAAACAAGCTTAGTAAAAGTAGGTTGTTAAGAGTTATTAACGTTACTTTATAAAATTTTCTAAAACCTCTTTGTTATAAGAAAGGTGCAGCTGCTTGCTAAAAGGCAAGTAAAGCTAAAAGCTGTAAAAGAAGGCTTGTGCGCGTTAAAATTGCTTAAATAAAAAGAGGTTTTAATAAGGTATGCATAAAGTTGTTAAACCAAGGTTATTTGCAAAAAGCTAAAAACTCGTTTAACTATAATTAGTTAGGAATATTTGCAAATGTTAAGTTATTTATATTAAGTATTAGACTTAATAAAGCCAAAACTGCTAAGTTTAATGCTATTATTATTGTTTAAGCTAAAACAACAATGCCTTAAGCCACTTATAGTAGGATGGCGTTAACTTAAGCTGCTTGTTCTTATATAGCTAGCTTTGTAACGTTTGCATAAACTTAAACAATTGTTTGTCGCAATAAATTATTATTAACCATTTAGCGTTTATTGTAAAGCTTTAGCAACAAGGATTAGGCTTGCTTTGTTTGCCTTGTTATAGCTAAAACAGCAACAACTTATTAATCTTATAAAATTAAGTTAACAAAGTCTTAAATGTTAGCAAGGGCCTTAAAAAGAAATTTTAAGCTTTTGAAAGGGTGATTTGCGAAGAAAGCGATGATTTGAATTGCGGCTTGTGGAATAGCTAACATAGCCAAAAGCTTTTGGTTTAGGCGTTAAAGCTTTAAGCTTGGTTAGAAAGGCGCGTTAGCTTTTTCAACATCCGCCAATTAAGCTAGCGGCTGCAAATTAATGCAAATCGTTAGTATAGCTTTGCTTTGCTTATTGCTTAGCTTATTGCTTGCTTTTGCCTAAATGCAACAGCGCCAACAGCGCAGCGAAAGACGCGGCAAAAAACGCGACGAATTTGCAAAGAAAAGAAAAAGTGATTAAAAGGAGAGAAAAAGAGTGGAAGAGAGAAAAGAGGAAGAGAGGGCTGGAAAAGGAGAATATATGCAAGCTGGTGCTTGCTTTTAAGTTGCTGCCTTAAAGCGGCCAACTTGCAAAAGGCGGTGGCACGCAAAAAAAGATTGGTAGCAAGTAAAGGTTGTTGCCTAGATATTAACGGCTGCTTTGCAGCTAAAGGCAAGGGAAGAAAAGGGGTTAGCTAACACGCAAAAACGCGGCGGCGCAACAAAAAAAGAAAAGATGTTGGCCAGCACGCAAAAGTAATGGCGTGACAAAAAGAAAAAATGTCGGCCAGCTTACAAAAGCGGCGGCATAATAAAAGCAGAAAAGAAAAATTAGTAGCTAACGCACTGGGGCTAAGGCCACTAGTTTTAAGTTGTTGCTACTAATGAAACAACGAAAAGCAACGCGCGTGAATAATGGACGATTATTGTGTTAGATTCTCTTAATTGTAAAGGAGAGAAAGAGAGAGATTACTAAAACACACTGCTGCTAAAATACACAAAGATAAATGGGTGCCTGCGCACAAGCCACTTGCTGCCTTGCTTAAGTAAGCAAGGCTCGCTAGGTGGCCAGCCTTTAGCGTTACACACAAGTTAATAACGGTTGTTTTTATTAAAGTAACATGATTAACTGCTCTTTAATATAAGTTTATAACATTTCGTGTTGTTTTAGTCGTTTAATTGTGTTCGTTAGAAAATTGAGGCTATGCGCTAAGCTAAGCCAGTGCTAGAAATAAAGGCAAAGGAAAAGGCTACAGCCGTTGTTACGCGTTTAACTGCTAATAAGAAAGTTGCCACAGTTATTCAAAACAATGGCGCATCTTTGTGCACCACGTAAAGGCTTATGTAAATCTAGTTAATGGCTTAATTAAGGGCTAACTTGTTAACTATTTACTTTTCATTGTAAGCTTTAGGCTTAATTAACTAGGCTTTTCTTGTTAGTTGGCTTGTCTTTATAACGGTAGGTTGCTTAAAGTTTGGCAAGAGGCAATTGAGGTAGTTGTACAAGGTGTTAAAGAAGTTTTAAAGAACCTTGCCGCCACGCTCTGGGAAAGCCTTAAAGAACTTATTAACTTTAATTACAACCTGTTGCACGTTAGTTAGCACTAGCAATGGATTAAAGCTGTTGTTCGTTAACATGAAAAGCAAAAGAATAACGATAAGGATAAATGCGTGCAATTAAATGCGAAAAGATACTAATAGCAAAGACAATGCTTGATAAAACGCAAGGAAATGCCAACGATAGCGCGCGCAATAAAGATGCAGGGAGTAAAGAAGAAGAAAAAGGGAGAAAAAAGGCTAGGCAAATGCGGCAAAATATATAGTTAGTTAAACGGCAGCCTAGACGCAAGCAGCAAAATAAAAGGCGAAAAGGACAATAGTAAGGATGCAAGGCAAAATTGCTAATATGGCCGAGAGAGAAGAAAGGAAAAGAGAGAAAGAGAAAGAGAAAGCGAGAGAAAGAGAGAAAGAAACCACAAATAACAAAATGACTGCCTAGTGCCAGGCAGCGATGGAGGAGAAAAACTGCGGAAATGGCGATAAGAGGGCAAGGAGGGGACAAGAAAGGCCGCAAATGGCAATGAAAGAGAGGCCGCAAACAGCAACGAAAAGAGAGGCTGCAAATAGCCAGATCACGAACGATTAAAGCTCTTAAAAGCTGCGTGAAGGGCGCGCGAGGCCAGTGGAGGTGCCAGAGGATTGGACCGCTGGTTCAGGAGGGTAGCGCGTTGCCTCTCTTGGCTAGAACGTTGTTGCTACCAAATGGTAATGGAATAAGACGCAGTGCAAAAGAAGAAGAGAAAAAGTTATTTGTTGTTGTTAAGAAGAGCTAAACTAGCAAATGCAATGCGTGTGCGAAAGCTAAAATACAAGTGCCTTGCTTAGGCTCCACCATGGTCACGTAACCCACAAGTTACATGCCATCCCTTCGTCACGTGCCTAGCCTTTGCTCTAGCCACAGTGGCGTATTAGCTTTTCTATTTGCAAGTGCTGCTTTAAATACTGCTAGAAAAGGTGCTAGGCATTTTAAAGGTTTGTAATAAGTTTCTAGGTATTTTCTTCTTTTTTATAGTTTTTTCATTTAATTAAGTACTTGCTACGTTTTTGGTGTTTTTAATAATCTTAAATTGCTTCCACTTTGTATTCCTTAGAGTTTTTTATTTTTATTGTTGTTTTGAAAAGAATGCTTAGGTTTGCTATTTTAAGGAGCAATACGTAAAATTGGGGATAAATGTTTATTGTTATAAGCAACTTAAGTTTATAGTTAACATTCGAAATTTTTCGCGCAATCTTAAATAGTCCAAGTTTCTTATAATTTAACTTATTACTTGGTTGTTTGGTTTTAATGTTTTTGCATAGCAAATATACATAATTTCCCTTTTTTAAGGCTAGTTCCTTTAGCTTAAACTAATTTGTAGTATTTGTTATTTGCTATTAAAGGAATTAAAGTTCTTAACATAAGTTAATATGTAATTATTGTAATTGTTTACCATGAATATTTGCTACTAAAACCTAAGTTAGCTTAGCGTTAAATTCAAAGGTAAGTTTATATTTAAAGTTAGCAAATAAAAGGGAAATCTTAGTGGTTTTTATAACTGCGTTATTATATGCTATTTATGCCGTTAATAATAGCAAGACTCAATTGTCTTAAGCATAATTAACAAAAAATTATAAGTATTACTTAAGTGTTTAATTTATTCTTTTGGTTTGCTTGTTTGTTTTTAAATAAAATGCAGTTAAAGGTTTTAGTTTAATCTTTAGGTATTTTGCTAAACTTATCTAAAAGTTAAACATAAAGGTAGTTTCTTAATTTAAGATAATTTTTGCTAAAAAACCATAAATGCTTGCAACGTGTTGTAAGAACTAATATATAAGGTTAAGTGCTTAGTGTTTTTCGTTAATAGGTAAGAAGTATACAAACTTAATAAACTTGTTAACTATAACAAAAATATTATTATATAGTTATCTTGTTAAGGGTTTAAAAAAAGGTGGAAGTTTAACGATTAAGTTTTACAAAATACTTAACTATAAGCATTTTAGTATAAGCAATGCTTATAGTTAATTATATAATGCATGTTATAGGGTTTTGGTTTTGTTATAAGTGTTACAATTGCATATATATTTCTTAACTTCTTAACTTTATTTAGTTATATTATAATATTGTTTTAGTTAGTTAAGCATTTTAAAGTTTTTAAAGTATCTTGTTAGCAATGTTTTATACGCATGGCAAATTGCTATTTTCTAAAGTTTTAAAGATATTTAAAGTTTTCCTTAGCTATAAAAAAGTTTATTATTAATTATAACTCTTTTTAAGTAATTATTATGTAAATTAGCATACTTTTATAGCTAGTTTAAAATAAGGTTTTGCATAGCAACTTTATACATAACTCTTATGTTTATCTTTTTATCTTTAAAAACTAACAAAGCTTATGGCTTTAGAATTCCATTAAATCTTGCGTTTAACCTTTAGCTTAAAATGTTTGCTTTCTCATTTAGTTTTCCTTTCTTATAAAAAATTTAGAAGTTGAATTTTGCAAGGTTTTTAGCCCATCTTATTTGTTGTTAACTAAGCTATTTTGTAATTATAAAGTATATTAGGTTTTAATAATCTAAATATATAGTAATTAGGTGTTATGCTCCTTAAAAATATACATCCTACTTTTTAAAAGCATATATAATAGCTATAAGTTCCTTGTTATAAATAAGGTAATTTATTTGTGTTTTGTTAAATTTATGCAAGAAAAATGCTACAAGATATAACCATTCTTTTTTGTTTTTTTGTTTAAGTTGCCTTTTTATTGCAAAGTTTAATACATTTATTTTAACTTTGTAAAATAAGTAAAAATCCAGTGTTTTAAGGATTAAATTAAATAGCATTGCATTTTTAATATAGTTAAAAGCTGCTTAAGCTTTTTTTGTTTAGCAAAAGTTTACATCTTTCTTTATAAGGTTTGTAAAGGATTTCGCAATGCCGCTATAGTTTTAAATAAATTGTTAATAATAGTTAGCAAATCTTAAAAAGGCACGCACATCCTTTGTTATAGTAAGCATTAGCTAATTTTTCATTGCTACAAGCTTAGATTTTTGCATTTTAATCTTCTTAGGCTTAACAATGCATTTTAGGAAGTTAACCTTTTACATGTAAAACTTGCTTTTATCCACGCTTAGTAAAAGGTTAGCATTTTAAAGTTTTTCTAAAATGGCATATATGTGTTAGCAATGTTTTTTCAAGGTTTTCAAATATATAAAGACGTTGTTTAAATAAGCAATTACAAAAAAATCGAGGTGTTTTTAAAAAACATGGTTAATTATTTCTTAAAAGCTAGCAAAAGCGTTAGTTAGCTTAAGTGGCATAATGATCAGTTTGTAGTGTTTGTATTAAGTTTAAAAGGCAGCTTTTTACTCTTTTCTTTCCTTTATATAAATAAGGCTATAAGCGTTTTTAAGGTTTAAAGCTATAAACCATTGTGCTTTATTAAGTTAATCTTGTATTTTAAGAATAAGTGGTAAAAAGTATTAATTCTTAACAATAATATTATTTAACTTTTAATAATTAATAACTAGTTGCTACTTTAATTTGTTAGTAAGTGTCGTTTTTTGCTTTCTTTTTTAATTTATCTTAGGTATAAAAGCAATAAGAAATTTAGTTAGTAACTTTAAGGCCTAAATAGTTCCTTACTTTAAGTTTACGTTAAAGTATTGTTATAATGCCGCAAGCTTACTTTCGTTAAGCGAGTATATCTTTATAAACAGTAAATAAGTGTTGAGTTTTAAAGGTATCTCGTGGTTTTATTGTAAATGTTTAAAAAGGTTAACGTTAGCTTTGTCTTTAAATAGTTAAGGGTACTTTTATAAGTACTTATTTAAAACTTATCTAGTTTTAATTATATTTAATGTTTCTTTTATTAAGAAGAAAAATTATACTTTGTCTTATTTGTATAATGGCTTATTATAAGCTTTTAACTAACTTTCGCAATAAAAGGGCGTTTTGTTTTACCTTTTTGCAAGCTGTAGTTTTGCTATAGTTATTGCAAATAAAAGCTTAGTATTAGGGTTTTGCATTAAGTGTTATTTGCTTTAATGCAATTAGCTAGTAACCTAGTTAATTATAAAGTTTTTTTTTTATAGCTAATTTCGTCTTAGCACTATTCCTTGTAATGCAAAAGTAATATTAAGCGTAAAAATGCTTTCATGTCTTAATATATATAAATAAGCGTAAAAACTTTCTTAAACAACTTATTCGTTTTTATAAGTTATATTATTTCTTTTAAAGTTTGTTAATTGGTAAGGCGTATCTTTGTATTGCTAAAGCAATCTTAATTCATTAACTAAACATAAGTAAATATAGCTGCAATTAGCCTTGCTATTAATTAAAGCGTTAATCTACCTTCCTTTTAGCTAAACCCTTAATCCTAGCTAGTTTCTTATCTTCCTTATCATTCACAAAAACAAGGTTTGCCATATTATGTATTATCCCTTTACAAGCAACCTTTGTTGTTTTCCAAATTTAAGGTGTATTTAATAAACATTTTAGTATTATCGTTATATTTATGGCCATCTTTTAAAGCCATTTCTTTAAAAAATGTGCCATAAACGTTATATGCTAAGAAAGCAAAACGTATGCCTTCCTTTGTAAGTTTCCAGGCTTGTTTAGGCATAAAGCGGCAAATAAAAAATGCAGCTACCTAGTTAGCTCGTTTTCCATCATTTCTTACAAATTACTTAGCAAGGCTAAACTTTAATGCTTTTTCCTTTAAACTTATGCGCTAATTCTTTGTAACCAGCTACTTTAGGCACTTTTATGCTGCTTATTATGCTATTAAAAGAATATAATTGCATTCTTAAATTCTTTATTTAGCTAAGAAGTTTAACTAGTAGTCTTAATTATAAATTATTTAAATAAGCTGCTGTTGTTTTTGGCGGAAGTGCTAAATGGTTGCATTCTTTGCGTTGCGATTTTCTTTATATAATGCCTTAGCAATGTTAAGCTAGTTGTAAGCCTTTTGCAAGTTATCTTACATTTCCATGCATAAGGTGTAATTATTAATGTTCCTAAAAGCAAAGGTTATTGTATGCTTTGTGTTTTTAACGTCTTCTTAAATGCGTTGCTAATTAACAAATTCTTTAGCATATAAAGGCTGTTAAATAAGAAGCGCAAGTCCTTTTTAAAGCTAAAAGTTGTGAATTGCCTTAAGTTACATATAAGGTTTACAATTATCCCTAAAGCAATAAATTTAAGCAATAAGTTTATGCCTTTAAATGCTAAGTAAGCATAAGTTATAATTACTTTTTATAGTTAGGAATTATAAAGGACTTTTTTATTGCTTTTTAGTGGTTATGCTTGCAAACCTTAAGCTGCTAGGTTTATCCTTACTTAATAGGTATAGTTAGTATAGCCATTTGAAATTAGGCGCATTTTTATTCGTTTTAAAGGTTGTGAGTAAGTTAGGTTTGTTAAACCTTTATTTATATTTGTTTTACATTGCCTTTTCGCCATTTTGTTATACCTTTACTATTATTAAGGAAAAAAGGCAATTGTTTTTTATTACTTTCCTTTTAATTTTTGCAATAAGCTACTTATTAAACTTAAGAATAGCTTTGTCCTTTTCATTTTTTAAGTTATTGTCTTTTAAATAAAAGGGGTTGTATAAAGATAATGCTTAAATAGTAAATTGTTAAACTTGCTTCTTCTTTTCTTATTGTTTTTGTGCTTTATAGTTGTTGTAGAATTACACTTGTTGCAACTGTTTTAAAAAAGTGCATAAGTAATGCGCTTTTATTATGCTAAGTTGCTTAGTAAGTTTTTTCGTAGCTTGTACTGCTTAAAAGCGTTAGTTTTTAGGTACTAAATGCGTTTTTTCGTTAAAAGAGGCATGTTGTTATTAAGGCTATTAACAATTATAAGCCTAATAACTTGTTTTATTGCAGTTAAAGCATTTCCTTGTAAACTTTTCATCGTTTTGTTATGCAAAGGCTATGCCTAGCTTTATAAGCTTTAAATGCGTTTTGTGTAACGTGGGTTAATGCTACTAGTGTAATTACTTATGGTTTTCATAGTGCTTTTCTTGTCGCAATCTCGTTTTAACGTCTTTATTCTTTTTTTCTTGTTGTTGTTTCTATAGTTATTAGTTTAATTACACTGCTATGTTTGCATATTTCGCAAACGTTTTAAAGCGATTTTAAAAATAAAGTTAGTTCTTAACTTCTTCTTTTAAGCTTTTGTAATACTAAGCTATTAAGATATCGCTATTGTTAAAATTAAGGCGCATAGCTAGTTATTAGAATTTAGCGGTATATTTTGCAGCAAACATCTTTTGCTTTAGGCAGCTTAAAGCAGTCTTAGCTTGTTAAGCTACATTAGCAAATCTAAATATAGCAACAAGGCATTCCTTAAAGCCATTAAATTTGGAGAAAAGTTAGGTGGTTTTCGCTGTCTTGCTATTTGGTTCCTCATCTTCGTCCTTATAGTTACGCTTCATATGCTTCTTTAAAATCCCTTTATACCACTTTTTAGCTTTCCTAGTAAGTTAAGCTCTTGCTACCACAACTATAAGCTCCTTAAAAACCCTTATAGCTTTTAGGTAAACCTGCAACTTGTTTATAAACAAGTTTAGCATATAAGGATTGCCATTATAAGCTTTAAGGATAAAAAGCTTTAAGATTTCCTTTTTAAAAGGGGTTAGTAGCTAGCTTAAAGCTAAAGCTTAAGGCAAATTTCCCTTAGTTAACATTGCAACATATGTAAAAAATCTAGCTATTATATTGTTTAAAAACTTGCTAGCTTATTAATTAAACAAGAGCGGTTAATGTATTACAACTTAACTGCAAAAATAAGGTAAAGTGATGCTTGCTTGGAATAACAAGGAGGCAAGTTATAAATAATTACAAGTTGTGGTTAATAAGGCGTAATAGCTAAGAAACCGTGCTTAAGATTAACCGCTATCCTTTTTTTCTTTTAATTTAATAAATAGCGTTTTGGCTACCTTATTATATACTTGTATAAATAATGCCGTTTTACTAGTAATCTCATTAATTTGTAAGTAACCTATAAGTGCTTTTAAATTAATTTTAAAGCAATCTTAAGCTGCTTTCTAAGCAATCTTAAAGCGATTTTAAACAACTTTAAGATTGCTTTTAATTATGTGAGTTTTTACGTAACTAAACCTTGCATTATTCGTAACACTCGCTTGCGTTTAAATTTGTTAAGTTTTAGCAAAGTTGCATTGCAAACGCATCATTAGTTAAGCATTTAAACGCCTTTTTGTTAAAGTTATTAGCAATATTAATGCTTACAGCTAAACAAGCAGCAATAGCTATAACTTATAAAAACTTTTTAGCTTTTTCGCTATTTGCATAAATAATAGTTTTTAAACGCTAACTACATATAATTTGCAATAATGCATGCAAAAGGTTAGTAATATATGCAACTTTAGGATTGTTAGCATTAATTTAGGTGTTAATGCTATTTATAAGGCATAAGTAGTTAAAATAAATGCGTTTTTAACTAAAGTAATCTTAAATTAGCAAATTAGTATAATTAACTAGCATAGCTAGCAAGGAGTTTGCAAGAATAATAATGGTTTAGCAAGCTATTACTTAACATTATATTAGTAAGGTTTACTTAAAAATGGTAAATAAAATAATTATGTTATTGCAAGATTATAAAGTAATTGTTTTATTTAAATAGCTAATAATGGCTTTGTTTAGCTTAAGCTAATTTAAGTTAAGAAAAACGCTAAGTTTTAATGTAAAAATAATAATAGCTATAATCTTATGCTTGCTAAAAATTAGTTTACCATTAGTAGCTAATTGTTACAAATAATGTAAGGTCCAATTACGTAAAGACTTACATAATTAAAAGCAATCTTAAAGCTGTCCAAAATCGCTTTAAAATCGCTTAAAAAGCAGCCTAAAATCACTTTAAAATTAATTTAAAAGCACTTATAGGTTACTTATAAATTAACGAAACTACTAGTAAAATAGCATCATTTATACAAGTATATAATAAGGTAGCCAAAACGCTATCTATTAAATTAAAAGAAAAAAAGAATAATAGTTAATCCTAAGCATAGTTTTTTAGCTATCACGCCTTATTAACCATAACTTGTAATTATTTACAACTTGCCCTTTTATTATTTTAAGCAAGCATTACTTTACCTTGTCTTTGCAATTAAGTTATAATACATTAACCACTCTTATTTAATTAACAAGCCAACAAGTCTTTAAATAATATAATAGCTAAATCTTTTACACACGTTGCAATGTTAACCAAAAGAAATTTGCTTTAAGCTTTAGCTTTAAGCTAGCTACCAACCCCTTTTAAAAAGGAAATCTTAAAGCTCTTTGTTTCTAAAGCTTATAATAGCAATCTTTATACATTAAACTTATTTATAAATAAGTTGCAAGTTTACTTAAAAGCTATAAGGGTTTTCAAAAAGCTTGCAATTGTAATAGCAAAAGCTTAACTTACTAAAAAAGCTAAAAAGTGGTATAAAAGGATTTTAAAAAAGTACATAAAGCGCAACCATAAGAATAAAGATAAGGAACTAAATAGCGAAATAGCAAAAACCGCCTAACTTTTCTCTAAATTTAATAGCTTTAAAAAATGCTTTATTACTATATTTAAATCTACTAATGTAGCTTAACAAGCTAAAACTGCTTTAAGCCGCTTAAAGCAAAAGACATTTGCTGCAAAATATACCGCTAAATTTTAATAACTAGCTATGCGCTTTAATTTTAATAACAGCAATGCCTTAATGGCCTAGTATTATAAAGGCTTAAAAAAAAAGTTAAGGACTAACTTTATCTTTAAGATTGCCTTAAAACGTTTGTAAAATATGCAAATATAGCAATGCGGCTAAACTAACAACTGTAAAAACAACGACAAGAAAAAAAAATGAAGACGCTAAAACAAGATTGCGACAAGAAAAGCATTACAAAAACCATAAGCAATTACATTAGCAGCATTAACTCATGTTATATAAAACGCACTTAAAGCCTATAAAGCTAAGCATAGCTTTTACATAACAAAATAATAAAAGGTTTATAAAAAAATGCTTTAACTGCGATAAAACAAGTTATTAAGCTTGTAATTGTTAATAGCCTTAATAACAACACGCCCTTTTTAACGGAAAAACGCATCTAATACTTAAAAACTAACGCTTTTAAGCAGCATAAGCCACGGAAAAACTTACTAAGCAACTTGGCATAATAAAAGCGCATTACTTGCGCACCTTTTTAAAATAGTTGCAACAAGTGCAATTTTGCAACAACCATAAAGCATAAAAATAACAAGAAAAAGAAGCAAGTTTAACAGTTTATTATTTAAGCACTATTCTTATACAACCCCCTTTATTTAAAGGACAGCAGCTTAAAAGACAAAAAAGACAAAGTTGTCCTTAAGTTTAATAAATAGCCTATTGCAAGAATTAAGGAAGAAGTGACAAAAAACAACTGTTTTTTTCCCTTAATAATAGCAAAGGTATAGCAAGATGGCGAAAAGGCAATGTAAGATAAATATAAACAAAAGTTTAACGAACTTAACTTACTTATAACCCCTAAAACAAATAAAGATGCGCTCAATTTCGAATAGCCATACCAATTATACCCATTAAGTAAAAACGAACTTAGCAACCTAAGGTTTGTAAGCGTAACCACTAAAAAGCAATAAGAAAGTTCTTTACAATCTTTAACTATAAAAAGTAATTATAACTTGTGCTTGCTTAGCACCTAAAAGCATAAACTTATCGCTTAAATTTATTGCTTTAAAAACAATTATAAACCTTATATGTAACTTAAAGCTATTTATAACTTTTAGCCTTAAAGAGGACTTGCGCTCCTTATTTAGCAGCCTTTATATGCTAAAGAATCTATTAGTTAGTAACGCACTTAAAAAGACGTTAAAAACACAAAGCATGCAACAACCTTTGCTTTTAAAAGCATTAATAATTGCACCTTATGCATAAAAATGTAGGATAACTTGCAAAAGGCCCACAACTAGCTTAACATTGCCAAGGCATTATACAAAGAAAACCATAATGCAAAAAACGCAACCATTTAGCACCTTTACCAAAAACAACAGCAGCTTACTTAAATAATTCACGATTAAAACCACTAGTTAAACTTCTTAGCTAAATAAAGAATTTAAGGATGTAATTATATTCCCTTAACAGCACAATAAGCAGCATGAAAGTGCTTAAAGCAGCTAGTTACGGAAAATTAGCGTATAAGTTTAAAGGAAAAAGCGCTAAAGTTTAGCCTTGCTAAGTAATTTGTAGGAAATGATAAAAAACAAGCCAACTAGGTGGCTGCATTCCTTATTTGCCGCTCCACGCCTAAACAAGCTTAAAAACTTATAAAAGAAAGCATATGTCTTGCTTTCTTAGCATATAACGTTTATAGCATGCCTTTTAAGGAAACGGCCTTAGGGAATAGCTACAAATATAACGATAATACTAGAATGTTTATTAAATACACTTTAAATTTAGAAAACAACAAAGGTTGCTTATAAAGGAATAATATGCAATATAGCAAACCTTGTTTTTATAAATAATGAGAAAAACAAAAAACTAACTAGGATTAAAGGTTTAGCTAAAAAGGAAGTGGATTAACGCCTTAATTAATAGTAAGGCTAATTGCAGCTACATTTACTTATGTTTGGTTAACAAACTAAAATTGCCTTAGCAATACAAAGATATGCCTTACTAATTAACAAACTTTAAAAGAAACAATATAACTTACAAAAACAAATAAGTTATTTAAGAAAGTCTTTACGCTTACTTATATGTACTAGGATATAAAAGCATTTTTACGCTTAATATTACTTTTGCATTACAAAAAATAATGCTAAGACAAGATTAGCTACAAAAAAAGAACCTTATAATTAACTAAGTTACTAGCTAATTGCATTAAGGCAAATGGCACCTAGTGCAAAACCTTAATACCAAGCTTTCATTTGCAACAACTATAACAAGATTGCAACTTGCAAAAAGGCAAAACAAAACGCTTCTTTATTACAAAAGTTAGTTAAAAGCTTATAATAAGCTACCATACAAACAAGACAAAGTATAATTTCTCCTTTTAATAAAAGAAACATTAAATATAATTAAAACTAAACAAGTTTTAAACAAGTACTTATAAAAGTATCCTTAACTATTTAAAGATAAAGCTAATGTTAACTTCCTTAAACATTTATAATAAAACCATAAAATACCTTTAAAACCCAACACTTACCCACCATTTATAAAAATATACTCGCTTAATAAAAGCAAGTTTATAGCATTATAACAATACTTTAACGTAAACTTAAAGCAAAAAACCATTTAAGCCTTAAAGTTATTAGCTAAATTTCTTATTGCTTTCATACCTAAGATAAATTAAAAAAAGAAGCAAAAAACAACACTTATTAGCAAACTAAAGTAGCAACTAGTTATTAACTATTAAAAGTTAAATAATATTACTATTAAGAATTAATACCCCTTACCACTTATTCTCAAAATATAAGATTAACTTAACAAAGCACAATAGTTTACAACTTTAAACCTTAAAAACGCTTACAGCCTTATTTGTATAAAAAAAAGAAAGAAGTAAAAAGCTGCCTTTTAAACTTAATATAAACACTACAAACCCACCGTTATGCCACTTAAGCTAACTAACGCCCTTACTAGCTTTTAAGAAATGATTAACCATGTTTTTCGAAAACACCTTAATCTCTTTGTAATTGCTTATTTAAACAACGTCTTTATATATTCAGAAACCTTAAAAGAACATTGCTAACACGTACACACCATTTTAGAAAAACTTTAAAACGCTAACCTTTTACTAAGCGTGGATAAGAGCAAGTTTTACATGCAAAAGGTTAACTTCTTAAAATGCACCATTAAGCTTAAGAAAATTAAAATGCAAGAATTTAAGCTTGCAACAATAAAAGATTAGCTAATGCTTACTATAACAAAGGATGTGTGTGCCTTTTTAAAATTTGCTAATTATTATCAACGATTTGTTTAAAACTATAGCGGCATTACAAAACCCTTTACAAACCTTATAAGGAAGGACGTAAACTTTCGCTAAACGAAAAAAGCCTAAGCAGCCTTTAACTGCATTAAAGATGCAATGCTATTTAATTTAATCCTTAAAACACCAAATCTTCACTTACCTTACAAAGTTAAGACAAATGCGTTAAACTTTATAATAAAAGGGCAACTTAAACAAAAAGATAAAAAAGGACGGTTACATCTTATAGCATTTTTCTTGCACAAATTTAACAAAACACAAATAAATTACCTTATTTATAATAAGGAACTTATAGCTATTATGTATGCCCTTAAAGAGTGGAATGTGTATCTTTAAGAAGCACAACACCTAATTACTATATACTTAGATTATTAAAACCTAATACATTTTACAATTATAAAACAGCTTAATTAATAACAAACAAGATAGGTTAAAAACTTTGTAAAATTTAACTTCCAAATTCTTTATAAGAAAGGAAAACTAAATAAGAAAGTAAACATTTTAAGCTAAAGGTTAAATGCAAAATTTAATAGAATTTTAAAGCCATAAGCTTTGTTAATCCTTAAAAATGAAAGGATAAACATAAGAGCTATATATAAAGTTGCCATGCAAAACCTTGTTTTAAACTAGCTACAAAAGTATGCTAATTCACACTATAACTACTTAAAAGGAGTTATAATTAACAATAAACTTCCTTACAATTAAAGAAAACTTTAAATATTCCCAAAATTTTAAAAAATAGCAATCCGCCATGCGCATAAAACATTGCTAATAAGACACTTTAAAAACTTTAAAACGCTTAACTAACTAAAACAATATTACAATATAACTAAATAAAGTTAAAAAGTTAAGAAATATATACGTAGTTATAACACTTACAATAAAACCAAGACCTTATAACATGTACTATATAGTTAACTATAAGCACTGCTTATATTAAAACGCTTATAGTTAAATATTTTATAAAACTTAATTGTTAAACTTTCACCCTCTTCCAAACCCTTAACAAGATAACTATATAATAATATCTTTATTATAATTAATAAGTTTACCAAGTTTGCATACTTTTTACCTATTAACAAAAAACACTAAGCACTTAACCTTGCATATTAGTTTTTATAATACATTGCAAGCATTCACAGTTTTCCAACAAAAATTATCTTAAATTAAAGAACCACCTTTATATTTAACTTTTAAATAAGTTTAGCAAAATACCTAAAGATTAAACTAAAACCTTTAACCGCGTTTTATCTAAAAACAAATAAGCAAACCAAAAAAACAAATTAAACACTTAAGCAATACCTACAATTTTTTGTTAATCATGCTTAAAACAACTAAGTTTTGCTATTACTAATAACATAAATGGTATATAACAACGCAGCTATAAAAACCATTAAGGTTTCCCCTTATTTTGCTAACTTTAAATATAAACTTACCTTTAAATTTAACGCTAAGCCAACTTAGGTTTTAGCAACAAATATTCATGGTAAACAATTACGGTAGTTACATATTAACTTACGTTAAGAACTCTAATTCTTCTAACAGCAAATAATAAATACTATAAATTAGTTTAGGCTAAAAGAACTAGCCTTAAAAAAAGAAGATTATGTATATTTGCTACGTAAAAACATTAAAACCAAACAACTAAGTAATAAGTTAAACTACAAGAAACTTAACCCATTTAAGATTGCGTGAAAATTTTTAAATGTTAACTATAAACTTAAGTTGCCCATAACAACAAACATTCACCCCTAATTCTACATATCGCTCCTTAAAATAGCAAACCTAAGCATTTCTTTTAAAACAACAATGAAAATAAAAAACCTTAAAAAATACAAAGTAAAAGCAATTTAAAACCACTAAAAACACTAAGGACATAGCAAGTACTTAATTAAATGAAAAAACTATAAAAAAGAAGAAAATACTTAAAAACTTGTTACAAACCTCCAAAATGCCTAACACCTTTTAAAACAACGAAAAGCAACGTGCGCAAACGATAGTTAATTATTGTAGCAAGTTTTTCTTAATTTAAAAGAAGAAAAAGAGAGAGAGATTACTAAAACGCATTGCTGCTAAAATACACAAAGATAAATAAGTGCTTACGCACAAGCCACTTGCTGCCTTGCTTACTTAAGCAAGGCTAGCGGTAGCTTGCCTTTAGCGTTACAATGCCCCTTACCTAAAATTTAGTGTCCTTACTAAATAGCTAAGCTTAAAGTTCTACGCAGTTCTCTTTAATGCATCTCTCTCAATCCTTATATTAGCATTCGTTGTTGTCTTGCATAATGTTGCTAAGGTACATTTAAACAGTCTCCAATCGCGCTTAAATTGTAGGATTTGTTATCTCTTTTAGCGCCATTGCAATTTGCTTTATAGCAAGCTTGGTTTAAATGCAAATGGAAGCTAGTTTGCCAATTGCCACTTAATTTGCCTTTGCAGTTGCAACTGCTTCGCCTTTATTGCTAGAGGTTATTAGCATAGGTTAAATGCTTGTTATAGTGCTGGTTGTAATTTTGCTTAAGTTGCCAACTGCCTTTGCTAAGTTAACCTTAGCTATTTTAACTTGCTTCTTGCGCTTCTTTACCAACAAGGTAGGCTTATTATGCTTCTTGCCAAGGCTTTTCTTCTTAAAGCGCAACGAGCGCCATTTGCCATGCAACCGTAAGAGATTTATGTCCAGCGTAAAGGGGAATTTAGCTATTAATGCTTGGTATTAATGTTTATCTTGCATTGCAACCATGGTAGCTACCTTAAAAAGGATAGCTGGCATTACTAGCATGGATTAGAGTTCTTTTTCCGTTGCTTTTGGGGCTTGTGCTACTTATGCGTTAGTAATTTAACGGTGTAAGGTGCTTATTAAGAAACATGATGCAACTTTTAGCCATTAGTTAATGTTGTTAATTGCTGCATGGATTTTGGTTAAGGCCTTTTCAATAATGAGAGCAGTGATAACGTGGCGAAAAGTGGCCTTTGCTTTGGCTTTTTGCTTAGTAAGCTTGGTTGCTAACAAGTATTCCTCTTTAGCCTTGCTATGTGCAGTAACGTTGTTAAAGGGTTTGCAGCTTGCCTTAAGGCCGTTAGAAAGCTTATGGTTTGCTTTAACTTTAGATTTGCTGTTATAGCTAGCTTTTCGCAAGGCTACCTTTTCCATGCTGTTATTATTTGCATTAATGGCAACAATCTCGTAATCGCTATTATTAACATTTTTAATTGGTGAGTTAATGGCGGTGAATGGCATTGTATTAGTTGCGCTGCATTAAGAAGGTGGCTTAGTAGCTAATAAAGGTGGTTTAGTGATAAAGTTGCTAGTAAAGTGGTAAAAAGTAATGCATAAAGTGTAAAAAAAAGTAAGTGAAAAATATTTAAAGTGTAGGTTAAAGTATGTTTAAATAAAAATGGTTGCCTAGTTTTGTAAGCAGGGTTGTTGGAAGCTTTAAAAAGGTAAGCGAATAATAGTTGTTATAAGGTTATAAAAGTAAGGATAAATTGAGAAATTCTTAGGTTTTCTTGTTTAAATGTTTGGGGTTAAAGGTGATTTCAACAACTTGTCGCCAAACTAATTGTTTTTTAAGAAGCTTAAAGATGTTGTTTGCGGTCAATTTTTGCTTAAACCCTTTAAGCGGCTTACATTCGCTAGGTGCTAAGAAGTGTTATAGGTTATATTTGTAAATCAACTAATTAGCGTTCTAAAAAAGCTAGTGCTAAAACAGCCACTAGTCTTAATAGCTTTTATAGCCTATTTATCGAATAAGGTACTCCAATTAAGGCTTCTTTAACTTTTAGCTTACACATTAGGCAGTTAATGCCTTAATTTCGTATTTTGCAAAGTTCTTGTTATCCTTATTAACGATAATTTTGGCTAAAGAAGTAAAACAACGAAAAGCAACGCGCGCAACGCAGGTGAACGATGGCCAATTATTGGGTTGAACTCTCTTGATTGAGAAGAAGAGAAAGAGAGAGAGAGATCACTAAAATGCACTGCTACTAAAATACACGAAGTTAAATGGGTGCCTGCGCATGAGCCACCTGCTGCCTTGCTTAAGTAAGCAAGGCTCGCTAGGTGGCCAGCCTTCGGCGTTACAATGCCCTTTACCCAAAATTTGGTGTCCTTACCAAATAGTTAGCTCAAAAGTCTATGCATCTCTTTTTATTATCCCATGATTATCTGTTGTCCTTGTTAGTCCTGCATAATGCTATCAAGATAAGATTGCACCGTTTCTAAACGCGCTTGAATCTTAGGCTCTAATGTTTCCTTTAGCGCCATAACAATCTGCTTCGTAGCAAGGCTGGTTAGAATGCGAGTAGAAGCCAGTTTGGTAACAAATGTCTAGCTAGCCTTAGCAGTTGTCTTTGCATGGTGCTTGTTAAGAATGGTTGGCATGGGTTAAGCATTTAGCTTGTTAGCCAAATATGGACTGGATTTAGTTATGGTGTTAGCTATGGCTAACATGCTCGATTTGCTAACTGCCTTTGTTGTGTTGGCTAGGGCCATTTTGATTGCGCCTTGCTTTCTGCGCTTCTCCACTAGTAGGGTGGGCTTGTTATGCTTTTCGTTACCAATGCTTCTCTTTTTGAGGCGCAACAAGCGCTATTTTCCATGCAACTGTGGGAGATTCATGTTTAGGGTAAGGGGAAATTTAGCTAAAAGTGCTTGGTACTAGTGTTTGTCTTGCATTGCAATTATAGCAGCCACCTTAAAAAGGAGAGCTAGCATCACTAGCATTAGCTGAAGTTTTTCTTTTGTAGCTTTTAGGGCTTGCGCCACTTATGCGTTGGTAATCTAACGGTGTAAGACGCTTGTGAACAAGCGCAATGTAACTTTTGGCTAGTGGCCAATGCTGTTAATTGCTGCATAGATTTTGGTTAAGGCTTTTTGCGTTATAAGAGCGGTTATAATTTAGTAGAGCGTGGTTTTTGCTTTGGCTTTTTGCTTAGCAAGCTTAGTTGCCGATAGGTACTTATCTTTGACATTGGCAAAAGCGTGAATGTTGCTAAGGGTGTTATAGGCAACATTATTAATGCAGTTGGGGTTGTCTTGGTGATAAGGGGAAATAACTTTAAGGTTTTCATCATTATGATGCGTGGCATTAATGTTGTAGTTGCTATTATTTATAGCCTTAACCATAGCTAAGTTAATAAGAAGGAAAGGCATTGTAATAGCGGCTTTATGGTAAAAAGATTATCTAGAATAGTGGCATTAATGGGTGAGTGGGTATTGCTAGTTAGGGATGTGGCAAATGGTGCATGATATGTAAAAGGGAAAAAGCAAGGAATTCGGAAATGTGGGTGAAAGCAAGCTTAAATAGGGCTAGTTGCTTAGTTTAGTAAGCAAGAATGCTAAAGGTTTTAAGAATATGAAAGAATAGTGGTTAGAAAGGTGAGAAACTAGTAATGTTTTTAGGGTTAGAAGGTGAAGGACAAATTGGTGTTAACGGTAGCGTAAGTAAAAGTAAGCTAAGGAGTTCTCAGTTTCTCTCATTTGGATGCTTGGGGTTAAGGGTGATTTTAACAACTTGTCGTTTGGTTAAGTGCTTGCAAAGGTTTTGGAAAACTTCCTTCGTGGTGGTTTTTCTCTTGGATCCCTTTGGTGGTTTGTAATTAGTTAATATTAAGGGGTGCCACTAGTTGTATTTATGGACTAGTTAACTAGCATTTTGGAGGAGTTAATGCCAAAAAAGCTATTAGTTTTAATAACTCCTATATCTCATTTAGCGAACCAAGTACTTTAGTTAAGGCTTTTTTGTCTTCTAGTTAACACACTGAGCCGTTAAAGCCTTAATCTTGTACTTGGCGGAGTTTTTGTTATCTTCATTGACAATAATTTTAGCTGGTAAAGGAGGGGACTTGTGAAAAGGATCTGGTTCCACCGGAGCTGGAATGAGCTGGGCTACGTTTACGACTGGATGACAGCGCTAGGTGGACGGAAAATCAAGCTTGCAAGCCAAATCTCCAACCTTTTAGATGATTGTAAACGGTCTTGTTTGTTGTTGCGTCCACTTTCGTCTGAAATTGCCAAGGAAAACGTAGCCGTTATAAAGCTTGAGATAAACTTTGTTGCTAACATTAAGCTAGCAAGGCTAACATTTCTTGTTATAGTAGTACTTAGCTTTAGCTGCAGCAAAATTAATAGCGTTTGTTGCTTCGATTTGTTGTAGTTGTTATAGTATATTAAAAGCAACCTTATTTCGTTGTGCATTGGTAAAAGATAACATATCTTAAGGCTTAAAGCCAAATACCAGTTTGTTAGGGCTGGTTGCAATTGGTGCGGTATAAGCGTTGTTAAAACAGTGTTGGAGGCTAGGCAGCAAGTTAGGCTAAGGGTCTTCTATTGTTATCAAGGCATATTGTAAAGCAATTTTAACCATTTAGTTTTTTCTCTCAAATAGTTTATTAGTTTAAGGATGGTAGCTAGTAAACATGAAAAGTTTGGTGCTTAGTTTAGCAAAGAGTTGCATCCAGAACTAGGATGTAAACTTGGGATTTTTGTTGGAGATAATCTCTTTAAGTAGGCTCTAGTTAGTTAACTATAAGAAGGCTAGGAAAATATTAGCCCATTGTTGTGCAAAGTAGTTTAACCATCCTAGGATAAGTAAAAAACGCTTGGAAAACTTATTAGATATTGTCAAAAGTGAGTTAAAGCCTTTAACTGGGCTTGCTTAAACTGCTAATTTAGTAGCAATTAAAAGGCCAACAATAAAGTCTATAGCAACTGTGTGCCCAGGTTGCGGTTTTGTTGGTATAGGTTAAAGTTCTCCAATTGTCTGCTATTAATTGGTACTGTTTTTAATGCATGTTAAGCAATGCTTAACATAGTTAAGAACCTTCTTCGTCAATCCGTTAAAGCTAACAACCTTTAAGTCTTAAAGCATTCATTCAACAGCAAAGTGAAACTTATTGTTATGCACCATCTCAAGTACCTCCTTAACGCAGTTGTCTAGAATGCACAATTATTAAGGGCCGTCAATTAAAGTGTGGTACAGTAGGCCGTTAATCAAAGCAAATGGTAGCTTTTGCGTGGGGATCAGTCATTTGGCGGCAATAGCCTTATCTTAAGTGTTATCGTATGCCTTTAGCTAGCCAAGAATGCGCTTATATTTAGGTGTTCGTTTGTAGGCGTCGTGAAACTTTTGCTTAAGGTCATTATGAAAAGAGATCGCCGTCATTGCTGCACCGTCTTTATAATAAACTGCAAATCCATTAAACTATATATCATCTAGCTCGTTCGTCTTATCGGTAGGTTCGTCTCTTGCAAATGAGAGCCTAAATAAAGCATTAGGGACAAGGTTAAGTTTGCCTGGAATGTGGTAAATTTCGAGGTTAAATTGGGAAAGGTATGTGGAGGCTAAGGTTATTCTAAGATTAAGCTTGCCAAGGTCTTACGTGGTAAGGAAGGTTTAACAAACAACTCCTGCCATTGCTTGATAATTAGTAAGTATTTAAACTAGTGTTTTCATGAATTGTATGGTGCCTTACAATTTTCTGCAAACCCAAACAAGGCATGCAACCTTTATTTTTGTTGCCTAGTACTTTTTCTTGGTTGGCGTAAGCTTTTGACTCAAATACATAGCCAGCTAGATGCTATTAATTAGGATCTTTTTGCTATTCCAACTATCGCCTTTAAGGTAAAAAACTATAGCTCTAAAGCCTTGTTGGCTAGCGTTAATCTTAACAAATAATGGTTAATTAGGGCTAATATGGGTTAAGTATTGCATTTCGGTGAGTTGCTTCTGCAGAATTTCGAAAGCTTGTCGCTCGGACTTTGTAGGGGTGAATTTAGCCTTTAAGGTATAGATTTTTCGTGCAAGGCCAGTTTTTCTTGCTAGGATTTTGCCATTAGTCTTAGTGTTCTTGTTAAGCTGTTTCTTCTTATCTTCTAATGGTTGCACTTTTTGCTAAAACCATGGGATGAAATTGCGCAAGAAGTTAACCATGCCGATATAGTTCTCAAAGGTGTTAAGTGACTTAGGCATTTAGATGCGTTGGATAGCATCTACTTAATTAGCGGTTGTTGCCATGCCAAAGCTATTAACCTTAAAGCCAAGCAAGCAAATCGACGGATATCCGCAAAAGGACTTTTTGGGCAATATGGCAAGGTTAATTTTGGCAAATAGCTGCAAAATTGCTTTAATATAGCGCTTATAATCTTTAGTGTTGTCAAAAAAGATAACTATGTCGTTAATATAAGCTCTAGCAAAGTGTTAATAAGGGTACAGTCATCAATCCATAAATCGTTAAGCAAACGAAGGCAAATTCTTAAAGCCTATTAAAGCCACTTTAAACATCTCTAATCCTTTGTAACTCGTGACAACTATTCGGTTTTGGTGGTTAGATTAAATAAGCAATTAGTAAAAAAAGGAAGAAGCGTTAAGAACTGTAAAATAGCGTTTGCCGCAAACCTGGTTAATAATGTTTGCTTGTAAGGAAAAGGGATAAGCGTTTAAAACTACAACTTTGTTTAAAGCTTATAGGTTAACAACCACACAGCCTTTTCTAATGCCATCTTCTTTCGTCCTCTAAACAACAAAAACTGGGCTTGCGAAAGGCGTAAGTTTCATCATTTAGTCCATCTTATCTTTCTCATGCAGCTTGCTAAATGTCTCATTTAAAACCTCTTGCTCCTTAATGCCAATTAGGTAGACTTTTGCTCCAACTTGCTGGTTTTGCTAACCTTTAACAAGGTTAACGCACTGCATTTCGTCTTTAGGCATTTTAACTAGGCCAACTCCCTTGTCTTTCCACACGGATAAGAACTTGTTAAGAATAGCTTGCATTTCTGCAGCGAATTTGCAGTCTTTGGCGCAAATGTAAATGCTATGCTTTGTAACTAATTTAAGGACGTCGCTTGGCTTGCTAATGCTAAATTTCTGCTTGCTTGCCTTGCATGCCCAGCGCATATCAAGCTTTGCTTAGCCAGAATTATCGCCATCAGTTTGCAATTTGTTAAGTTCGGCAAGAAGGGTGTTAGCAATGGCGTTTAAGGCTAAAAAGATGTTAAGCCTATCACCAAGAAATTCAGCGTTAATAGTTGTTTCATATGCCAGGCATGCTTTATTAACTTTCGCCCAAGTTATTAGTGTTCGCTTATCATAACTATCTGCATTAACAATTGCCCTAAGCTTTGTGTTGCGTCAAATTCACAATAAAGCGTCCGTCAGGTTAGTAACAAACATAACTTAGGCGCAGTCTGCATGTAGTTAGCTATGCAAGGCTCCTAAAAAAAAGGCTTCATTAAAATATAGTTATTTGTAGCCAAAAGCGTTGTACTTTAGTAGCAAGTGATAAAAGATGGGAATCTTGGCCAAGGTGCAAGCTAAAACGATGCTAGTAATTGCTACGGTTACTTATCGTTAAACAAGCGTCACTTTCTACAATTCAACAAAGGAAACGGTCATATCGCAACAAAACCTAAGCATAAGGGATTTAGCTAGATAATTAATAACAACACCATTCGGTTCAAGCCATTCGCTTCCCAAAAAGATGCCTAAAGGTAGGTTTGGCGTAACCCAAGCGGTTAAGTTATGCTTGCTAAAAACCTCAATTTGGGATTTATCAGTCCCAATAACCATGCCAAGAATTAGCAGATCAAAAGTCGCTTGCTTTATTAGCGTCATTTGATTGTTAACACCGTTTATGTGGTTGGAAGGGACAGATTTGGTGCTTGCAATGGGAACATGCCACTTTAGCTAATCTTCGTTAACTAAGACTGTTAAACATCTTATGTTAATGCAAATAGGGATATTAAGACCATCAATCAACATTCTCATAGCTATGCGTAAATAGGATGGCTTAGGGTTGTTAGTTAAACAAAAAAAACAAAGTTTGGAATAAATAACATCTTTATGCTTAACAAAAAGGGATAAAAGCTTTTCAATATTAAGTTTGTTAGCAAAAGTGTCGTTAGTTGCAACTAAAGAGGCGTTATCAGCAGTGTCTTCAAATAAGTTTATAAATGAATTGCAGCTTATTGCTAATAAGTAGTTATCTTCGTTATTAGTTAAAAATGTTAATGCTAAGTTTGGGTTTAGTGGGATGTTAGTGGACAAAGTCTTCGTAAATAAGCAGGCGTTATTTGTCATTAGCCGCTGCCTTAAGTTAAGTTAATGCTTAAACCTACAACATAAGCTTTGTTGTTTGGTCCAAAAAAACTTTAGCATTGGTTAAGTTACATCTAAAGTTTTAGGGGCGGATAAGAAAGCGTTAAGTACCATATTTCGCAAGTTTACAACTGCTATAAGTGCTAGGTTAGGCGCAAGAAAGGCGGCAAGCGCCTGCAAGGGCGGCATGCAAAGCGCAAAAGAAGCCACAAGGGCCGTTATTTGCATAGGCGGCACGCAAGGCGCCGCAATAAGCACAAATAAGGCATTAGGCGCCGCAAAGTAAAAGGATTCATTTTAATTAATATTTACCTCGTTATTGGCATTGTTGCTAATGTTTTTTTTATTACTTAAAACGTCCTTTGCTAACAAGTAACCATTAGCCAAAAAGGCGGTTTGCTTCTTATTAAAATTAGGCTGCTTATCATTTAGCCACATGGTTTTAGCTATAAATTAAGCTCCGCAAGGGTTTAGTTAAACCTAACGCTGCTAGCAACAGCCATTGCGTGCTTAGCATCCATTCTAATAACAACAAGGGCCTTGGTTGCTGCTGCAAAACAATCCTTTACGTTAATTGTGGTTAGGGAAAGATTCGCCTTAGCTTTAACGCTAGTTGTCTTAGTTGTTACGCCAATTGCGTTCGTTGTCTCTTGTAAGTGGCCTAGCTTAGTAGTCTTGGTAAAAACCAAGGCAATATCCACTGCAATAATTGTCTCAAAAACCGCTGCTGCCTTAGCCTTGTCCTTAATATCTGCCACATCCTCCACAGCCAAAGCCAAAACTGCCCTAATTAGCCTCGTTATTTGCAACTTTAGCTTTATTTTTAGCAAAATGACTATTAATTGTTAGCATGCATAGCTTATTAAGGTTTAGGGCCTTAAGGATGTTTAGGAGGAGTTAATGTTTGCAGGCTTAAAAACTGTTAGAGACAGCTAAAAAAAGGCGTAAATAGTCGCTATGGCTGCAAAAACAATTGTTAACAACATCAAAAAACTCATCTATGCATAGGCCAACCTAGGGAGCAAGGATTAGCTAACGCAAGTCGAGATAAAGGGCATTATGAATCTATATTAAAATAGCCATATTGTTGGTGATTCGCATAGCTTTGCTATAGCAAGCAACCTTTATAGCAAATAATTAGAAAAGGACGCCATTAACAATGTTAGCTTAGGTATATTAAAGACTAGCTAGCTTAGCTGCAGCAACCAACATAAGCATTTGAAATCGGTTAGTTAGGGCTGTGTACCAGTGCTAAATGTCTTCTTTTAGGTAAATGTAATTATCTTTAGTTAACTAGCCTATAAACCATTCTGCGGCTAAACCTTTAAGAAAGGATCTAAGGTTTTTAACAATAATAGCCTAATGGGCGGCTAACATGTTGTTTAATTAAATTAATTTAATAAAAAAGTTAACGTTTAGCCAATAGTAGTTTTTGCCAATATAGGTAAACTCGTTGTTAGTGTCCAAACCAAGGTAAAAATAGCCGATATTAGTAATTTGCCAACCATAGGTTAAAAAGCAAGAGTTGTAATTGTTAAGCGCTTAAGCAACAAGCTCCTTATAGCGGTTAATAAAAGTACAAACCACGTCGTTATTATTATTGCTTTACATTTAAGCCATTGTGGCTGCAACGGTTCAAGCAACGAGCTTAACAAGCTCGCGGTCTTTAGGACGCATCAGGTTATTCTAAGGACCAGATAATGGCAAAGGGACAAGCGGATTAGCTTCGCCATTTCCACCGTTGTTGCCCATTACGTTGTTTTGCTACTCATTAACAAGTTGTTAACTATCAGCTAAGGTTTGCAGATTATGGGCTAAGGCTTATGGATTGTCGCACTAATCGTCAATTATCTAGTGAAATTAGGAGTTGCCTTAGTTATCAACAAGCAAAGGCGTTAAGGTTTAAACTCACTTATTAATTGGTAGCAGTTAGTGGGGCAAATATGTCGGTATTGCGTTCAAAGCTATAGTAACGGGTTTGGCTAGCACTCTTGCGTAACAATAGTCTTAGCTTGCAACAACGGCCACGGCTCAAATAATCAAGTCGCTAAAAAAGGGGGATTAGTCGCTTTAACGCCAACGCTTATTAGCGTCTAAGTTCTTCTTTGAAGCTAGCAGGGGCTCCAAGACTTTAATTAACTGCCTAATAGGTTTCAAGCCAGCAAAATAAGGCCTAAACTCTGCTTAGCGATTAAGAAAAGAGGCAGTAATCAACGCTTAAGGGGCTAGTTAGTTTATGCGTAATAGGCAAGGGCTAATCATCTCTAAAAACAAGCTTGGTAAAAGTGGGTCGTTAAAAGTCGTTAACGTTACCTTATAAAACTTGCCAAAACCTCCTTGTCACGAGAAAAGTGCGGCTGCCTGCCAAGAGGCAGGTAAAGCTAAAAGCTATAAAGTAAAGCTTATGCGCGTCGAAATTGCTTAAATAAAAAGAGGTTTTAATAAGGTGTGCGTGGAGCTGTTGGACTAAGGCTAGTTGCAAAAAGCTAAAAACTCGTCAAATTGCGGCTGCTAATTGCAAATGCTTGCAAAAGCTAAGTTATTTATATCATGAGTTAAACTTAGTAAAGCCGCCGTTGCTTAAGCCAAAACAACGTTGTCTTAGCCTGCTTATTGTTATTAATTCACAAACAGCTTAGTAACGTTTGCGTAAACCCAAACAATCATTTGCCATAATAAATTATTATCGGCTACCCAACGTTCATCATATGGCTTTGGCGGCAAGGATTAGGCTCGCTTTATTTGCCTTATTGTAACTAAGACAACAACAACTTATTAATCTTAAAAGATTAAATTAACAAAGTCTTAAATGTTAGCAAGGGCCTTAAGAGGAAATTTTAAGCTTCTAAAGGAGTGGTCCGCAAAGAAAGCAATAATCTAAATTACGGCTTGTGGAATAGCCAACATAGCCAAAAGCTTGCAAGTCGGCTGCTCAAAGCTTTCGGTCTAAGCGCTAAAGCTCTAAAGTCAGCCAAAAAGACACTTTCGCAAGCACCAGCGCTGCAAATCAACGCAAATCATTAGCGCAACTTCACTCTACTTGTTAGCTTCAAATGACGTTTTGCTTGTCACTTTGCTTGTCACTTTACTTTTACCCAAATGCAACAGCGCCAACAACGCGGCGGAAAACGCGGCAAAAAACAACAAAAAGGTAATTTGCTAGGGTAAAGAAAAGAAGAGTGGAAGAGAAGAAGAGGAGAGAAAAGAAGAGGAAAAGGCAAAAGAAGGAGAATATATGCAAGCTAATGCCTACTCTCAAGTTGCTGCCTCAAAGCAGCCAACTCACAAAAAGCGGTAGCACGCAAAAGAAAATTAGCGGCAAGTAAAGGTTGTTGCCTAGATGTTAACGGCTGCCTTAGCAGCTAAAGGCGAGGGAGAAAAAAGTCGGCTAACACGCAAAAAAAGCGGCGGCGCAACAAAAAGAAGAAAAGATGTCAGCCAGCACGCGAAAGCGGTGGCGTAACAAAAAGAAGTCGGCCAGCACGCAAAAGCGGCGGCGCGACAAAAGCAGAAAAAAATTAGTAGACGACGCACTAGGGCTAAGGCCATCAGTCTTGAGTTGTTGCTACCAATAAAACAACAAAAAGCAACGCGCGCAACGCAAGTAAACAATAGCCAATTATTGGGTTAAACTCTCTTAATTGAAAAGAAGAGAAAGAGAGAGAAAGATCACTAAAATGCACTGCTACTAAAATACACGAAGTTAAATGGGTGCCTGCGCACGGGCCACCTGCTGCCTTGCTTAAGTAAGCAAGGCTCGCTAGGTGGCCAGCCTTCAGCGTTACAAGAAGGAGGAAACTTGTAAAACAGGTTTGGTCCCACTAGGGCTAAGATGAGTTAAGCCACACTTACAACTAGATAACAGCACTAAGTTATTAAAAAGTTTAGTTTGCAAGCCAAATCTCCAACTCTTTAAATAACCAAAAATAATCTTGTCCATTGTTACATCTACTTTTGTTTAAACTTGCTAAGGAAAACGTAGCCATTGTAAAGCTTAAGGTAAACTTTGTTGCTAATATCGAATTAGCAAGGCCAACGTTTCTTGTTGTAGTAGTACTTAGCTTTGGCTATAGCAAAATTAATAGCGTTTGTTGCTTTGATTTGTTGTAATTATTATAGTGTATTAAAAGCAACCTTGTTTTGTTGTGCATTAGCAAGGGATAACACATCTTAAGGCTTAAAGCTAAACATTAGTTTATTAAGGCTGGTTGCAATTAGTGTGGTATAAGCATTGTTAAAACAGTGTTGGAGGCTAGGCAGCAAGTTAGGCTAAGGGTTTTCTGTTGTTGCTAAGGCATATTGTAAAGCAATTTTAACCGTTTGGTTTTTTCTTTTAAATAGTCCATTAGTTTAAGGATGGTAGCTAGTAGACATGAAAAGTTTAGTGCTTAGTTTGGCAAAGAGTTGCATCTAGAACTGGGATGTAAACTTGGAATCTTTGTTAGAGATAATCTCTTTGGGTAAGCTTTAGTCGGTTAATTGTAAGAAGGCTAGGAAAATATTAGCTTATTGTTGTGCAAAGTAGTTTAACCGTTCTAAAATAAGTAAAAAACGCTTGGAAAACTTATCAAATATTATTAAAAGTAAGTTAAAGCCTTTAACTAGGCTTGCTTAAACTGCTGATTTGGTAGCAATTGGAAGACCGATGATAAAATCCATAGCAACAATGTGTTTAGGTTGCAGTTTTATTGGTATGAGCTAAAGCTCTCCGATTATTTGCTGTTAGTTAGTGCTGTTTTCAATGCATGTAAGGCAATGCTTAACGTAGTTAAGAACTTTTTTTGTTAAACCGTTAAAGCTAACGATCTTTAGGTTTTAAAGCATTTGTTTGACAGCAAAGTGAAACTTGTTGTTATGCACCATCTTAAGTACCTTCTTAACGCAGTTGTTTAAGATGCACAATTGTTAAAGGCCGTCGATTGGAATATGGTATAGTAAGCCGTCGATTAAAGCAAATGGTAGCTTTTGCATGGAAATTAGTTGTTTGCTAGCAACAACATTATCTCAAGCCTTGTTATATGCCTTTAGTTGTTTAAGAATGCGCTTGTATTTAGGTGTTTGTTTATAGGCATTGTGGAACTTTTGCTTAAAGTTGTTGTAAAGGGAGATTGTCATCGTTGCTGCATTGTCTTTATGATAAATTGCAAATTCGTTAAACCATATGTCGTCTAGCTTGTTTGTCTTGTTGGTAGGTTTATCTCTTGCAAATAAGAGCTTAGATAAAGCATTAAGGATAAGGTTAAGGCGGCTTGGGATGTGGTGAATCTTAAGGTTAAATTGGAAGAGGTATGTAAAGGCTAAGGTTATCCTGGAATTAAGTTTGCTAAGGTTTTGCATGGTTAGAAAGGTTTGTTGCATAATGTTAGCTGTTGCTTGGTGATTAGTAAGAATTTGTATTAGTGTTCTTATGGATTATATGGTGCCTTGCAATTTTCTGCAAACCTAAACAAGGCATGCAACCTTTATTTTAGTTGCTTAATACTTTTTTTTCGTTGGGGTGAGCTTTTAGCTTAGGTACATTGCTGGTTGGATGCTATTAATTAGTATTTTTCTTTTGTCTTAAGAGTTGCCTTTTAAATGAAAAACCATAGCTTTAAAGCCTTGTTTGCTAGCGTTAATCTTGATAAATAGCGGCTAATTAGGGCTAATATAAGTTAAATATTGCGTTTTGGTAAGCTGCTTTTAAAGGATTTTAAATGCTTGCGTTTCGGACTTTATAGGGGTGAATTTAGCCTTTAAAGTGTAGATTTTTTGTGCAAAGCCGGTTTTTCTTGCTAGGATTTTGCCGTTAATTTTAGCGTCTTTGTTAAGCTGTTTCTTCTTGTCCTTTAATGGTTGCACTTTTTGCTAAAACTGGTATCGAAAGCAAACGCAGCGCAGAAGAAGAAAAAGAAGAAGAAGTTATTCGTTGTTTTTTAAAAGAGCTAAACTAGCAAATGCAATGCGTGCGCGAAAGCTAAAATACAAATGCCTTGCTTAGGCTCCACCCATAGTTACATAATACACAAGTTACGTGCCATCCCCTTATCACGTGCCCAGCCCTTGCTCTATGCCACAAGGGCATATTAGGTGCCCCTTTTGTAAAATTTTGGCGCCCTTGCCAAATACTAAGTCATTAATTGCCAATACCAATCCATTCATTATTCCTCCATCTTCAGTTGTCTTGCAGAATGGTTTTGCAATGCATGTGAATAAGCTCCATGCAAGCAGCAACCTTACTTATTGTGGTGGCGTGTGCTGCAGCGGCAGCTTGCTTAGCAATCAACATGATCTGCATTAGGATGTTGACTGTTGTTGTTAGTTAAGCCGTGCCATTAGTTGGCATTAAAGGCGTGTAAGGGATAATAATGGTGGTGTAAAAGGCATTGTTTGCAAGAGGAGAGGACTTGGCCATAGCTACTAGTGGGTTAACGTTATTTGCAGTATTTAACGGTTTCTTCCTTTTAAGTGTCTTGCCATTTGCAGCAGCGGTTTATTATAGTAGGCTTTAGCAGCTAGTAAGATGAGGAAAATTAATGTTAATAATGTTTAGTAACTTAGCTAACAAGGTTAAGTACTAGCTATTTTTAATCGCCACTATTGCAGCAACCTTTTATAAAAGGTTTTTAGCAATTAGCAATTGCTTTAATGTAGCATTAGAAGTGTTAGGGTTGCTTATGGTTTAAGCAGCTATAATTTGGTGATGGAAAGGGCTTATAAAAAAGCGTAAAGAGATTTTTGGCCACTTAGCAATAGCGTTAATTGCTGCGTTAATTTTGGTAACAGCTTTAAATGTTATTAATGCGGTAACGATTTTACAATAGTTAATCTTAGCTTGGGTTTTAAGCGCTGCCAGCTTAATGTTTGTAAGAAACTCTTCTTTGCTCTTTTTTGTAAGTTTAATTTTATTGCTATTAGCAACGCTAAGCTTGTTAGCAATAACTTTAGCTAGTAGGCTTTAATTTACAAGTGTAAATAGCATTATTTGTAAAGTTGCTTGCGTGGATAGGTAAGAAGCAATGCCAAAAAAAGGAAATGCAACTAGTTGTATAAACCTAAATACTAAAGGTAAAGGTTACTAGGTTGCGTTGTAAGAAGAAGAAAATAAAAAAGGTAGCAAGAAATTAATGCGTTAACACGAATTATATATGCTATTTTAAGCAAAAACAGTTGCTTGGCTAAGACTATTAGGCATTTACGTTTAGAAACTTCTAGGTATTTGCATTTAAGGAAAAGTAAGGTGTTTTTAAAGCAATTGTTAAATGTTTCTAAGATTAGGGTAAATAAGGTTAATAATGATTTTAAGCACTAATTTTAGTTAAATGTTTAGAACTGGTTGTGTTATCTCTTGTTAAAGCAGGTTAAGTACTTATAATAAAGTTAGTTTTTTTTTAGCTTTAAATCATTTAGGGGGTATGCATTTGGCAAGTTGTAATGGGTGTGCAGCTTTATATTTAGCAACAAGCTTAGTGGCATTTTGCACTAATTGCCACCAAGGTAGCCACTAGTTCTAGTAATTCTGGTATTTAGTCCAATGCACCAAATACTTAAAATAAGGCTTTTGCTAGTTAATGCATTGTTTTCACAATTAATTAATTTTGTATTTTTTGCGTTTCCATTATTAGAGTTAACAATTACTTAGGTAAAAGGCAGCATCGTTTAGTGGAAAGGATTATTAGCTAGGTTTAAAGCTAGGAGTAGTTAGGCAATGCTAACAACAAGGTAAATCTTTTAAGTAAGGGGAAAGTTTAATTTAAATGCTAAATCACCATTTTTCTCAACAATTTAGAATGGTCTTATCTTTTATTAAGACCACTTACAATGTTGGTTTCTTAAGAAGTTATAGCCGTAATGCAATTTAAGGTAAACCAAGTTGTTAACTTTAAATAAGTAAGGCTTATGTTTCTTGTTATAAGATTTCTTTACTTAAGCCGCTGCAAAATTGATGGCGTTTTGGGCTTTTAACTAATAAAGATTATGCAAGTCCTTAAAAAGTGTTGCTTTTGGCATTGCATTAGTAAATAAGTTTAAAATACCTTTTAGCTTAAATCTCATTACCAACTTATTAAGGCTACACTTAATTGCATGCAAATAACTGTTGTTAAGGAAGTGTTGTAGGCTTAGAAGTAAATTTGTTTATGGGACTATGCTTGTCGTTATATAATATTATAAGGCTATCTTAACTGTTTAGTTCTTTTATTTTAAAAGACCGTTCGTTTACGAATGGTAAGCCGTTAAGAAAAAAAGCTTAGTATTAAAAGCCTTAAATAACGCTTGCTAAAAGTTAAAGGTGAATTTTTTATTTTTATTAAATATAATTTCTTTTAGTAATCTTTAGTTACAAAGTTGCAAAAAGGTAATAAACAACATAGCCTAATTGTAAGCTATATAATTCGTTTGTCTAAAAATTAGCATTGTCTTTTTGCTAAACTTGTCTAATACAGTTAAAAGAGAGTTAAAACCGCTAGTAAGCGTTTTTCACAGCAAAGAATTAACTGTTAGCAAGCTAATAATAAAATTAATAGCGATTATGTGGCCTAAATAAGGGATTATTAGAATAAGCTTAAGTTTTCCAAGTTCCTTTTAACAACTAGTAGAGTTTTTGTTGCAAGCTAAGCAATGCTAAACATAGTTTATAGTCTTCTTAGTAAGGCTAGAAAAGCTAAAGCCTTGTAAGTTACACATTATGCGTTTAACACCAAAGTGGAATTTTAAGTTGTAAATAAGTGCAAGCACTTCTTTAACGCATAAGTTAAGAATGCACAGCCATTAAAAGGCATTAAGTGGGGTATGGTACAGCAAACTGTTATTAACAAGAAAAAGGGTTTTGTGCATTAGTGGTGGTTAGCTAGCTTTAATTGCAACTGCAATGCGTTTGTTAAAGTTAGCAATTTACTTGAAAATGCGCTTGTACTTTAGGGTGTTGCTATAGCCTTGTTGCAATTTAGCTTTAAAATCGTTATTAATAACAACAAAAAAAACTACGTTTGCCACAATGAATGCTTAATTTGTTTAAATGTTATTTAATTTGTTTGCCAAGCTAGGTGTTACATTAAGTTTTACCATAGGTAGCCTTAAAAGGGCGTTTAGTACCAAGTTAAGTTAGCTTATAATGTGATGAATATTAAGCTAGTATTAAGACAAGTACATTAATGCCAAAATTATCTTAGGGTTAAGCTTGCCTAAATCTTGCGTGTTTATTAACGTTTGTTATGCAATGCCAACTATTGCATGGTAATTAGTGAGAATGGTAACTAGCGTTTAAGCCAATTAAATGCTGGTTTAGAGCTTTTAACACACCTAAACAAGGCATGCTACTTCCATCTTTGTGGCCCAATATCTCTTTTTAAACGCCGTTAGATGTTAGTTAAGGTATATCGAAAGTTGGATAAAATTAACCAAAACGTGCTTGCCATCTTATTTGTTTCTAGTAATATGAAAAACCATTGCTTCGAAACCATTTTGGCTAGCGTTTATCTTAATAAATAAGGGCCAGGTAAGGTTAATGTGGGCAAGGTATTAAGGTTTTGTTAACTGCTGTTAAAGGATTTTAAATGCCTTGCACTTAAGTGGGGATAGGTTAAACTTAGCTTAACTTATGTAGCATTTGCAAACACTTTTAGCTTTTGAAAGGGTTGCGCTTATGTTCTTGGCTTTCTTGTTTATCGACTTTTTGCGTTTTTTAAGTAAAGCAACCTTTAACTAATATCATAAAATGAAATTTTGGAGAAAGTTTGTCATTCCAATGTAATTTTTGAGATTGCCAAAAGTTATTAGCATGCATAGCTTGCAAATAGCTTCCACTTAATTACCAGTTGTAGCCATGCCAAACGCATTAACTTTAAAGCTAAGAAGATGTATAAACTAATATCTGCAAAAAGACTTGAAAAGGGAAATGGAAAGGTTAACGTTTTTAAAAGCTGCAAGAACTTAGTTAAGGTGTTATTAATGTTTGTTAGCCATTTCGAAAAATATAACTATGTTGTTAATATATGCTTAAGCAAACGAGAATAGCTTTAAAAGCTTATTCATAAACCGTTATGCGTAAAAAGGAGAGTTTTAAAAACCTATTAATGCAACCTTAAACATTTTAAGTTTTTAAGGGCTAATAACAACTATTTAATCGCGGTAAGAGGGATAAATAGGTAATTGGTAAAAGAAGAACAACGCATTAAGAACCGTAAGGTACCGCTTGCTATGAATTTGTTGCATGATGTTTGCTTGCAATAAAAAGGGGTAAATGTTTAGGATAAAAACTTTATTAAAAGAGCAAAGGTTTACAACAACTTAGCTTTTGCGTTTGCTATTGTTTAGCATACGCCAAATAACAAATACTAGTAATGCAAACGAAGTTAGCTTAAGCATTTAGTTGAATTTGCCTTTATTATAAAGTTTGTTAAAGGTTTTATTAAGGCATTTTTTGTTGTTATTCCCCAACGCATATAATTATAACGCAACTTTCTAATTTTGCCAGCCGTTAACAAGGTTAATTTAAAAACCGTTTTTGTAAGCATTTACCTTAGCTAGTTTAACGCTTTTGTCTTTCCAAACTGTAAGGTATTTATTAATAATTGTCTTTAATTAAACAACAAGTTTTGGGTTTGTTGCGCAAATATGCACGCTTACGTTAGTTTTAATTTTTAAGATGTTGTTTAGTTATAATATGCTAGGCTTAGCTTGCATATGCGCGTTGCAAAGCGCTAATTTGCGTTTAATGTTATTAGCATTATTTGTAAAAGGTTTTGCTATTAGGTTTTTGCAAAGTTAGGTTGCAAATGCGCTGTTAGTAGGATATTAAAACGCGTCCTTATTAAAGTTATTAGCAATGCTAATGCTTGCGGCTAAACAAGCAGCAGTGGCTATGGCCTATGAAACCTTTTGAGCTTCCTTACCATTTGCATAAACAATGGTTCTTAATTGCTAGCCACAAGTAATTTGCAATAATGCATGTAAAAGGTTAGTAATATATGCAATTTTAGAACTATTTACATTAATTTAAGTGTTAATGCTATTTGCAAGGCATAAGTGGTTGAAATAAACGCATCTTTAACTAAAGCAGTTTTAACTTAGCAAATTAGTATAGTTAATTAAAATGGCTAGCAAGGAGTAAGTTAGGATAACAATGGTTTGGCAAGTTGTTACTTAACATTATATTGGCGAGGTTTGCTTAAGGATAGTAAACAAGATGGTTATATTGTTGCAAGATTGCAAGGTAATTGTTTTGTTTGGATAGCTAATGGTGGCTCCGTTTGGCTTAAGCTAATTTAAGCCTAAAAAAACTCCAAGTTTTAGTGCAAAGACGATAGCGGCTGTAATTTTATGCTTGCTAAAAATTAGCTTAGCGTTAGTAGTTAATCCAAGGATAATAAGGGTAAATGTTGTAGCTTAGCTAACAAAAAACTTGTAATTAACGCCGTTTATTTGTTATGGCTTAATGGTTGTGTATTTAGCTATAACCGCGTGCTTTTAAAGCCAATTTGCTTTAATAAAGGACGAAAAGCATCTAATGTTGGCACAAACTTCGACATTTAGCTTATTGTAAACTATGCAAACTTGCATTTAAAGATAAGTATAACCAAGGTTGTCCTTGTTGCTTAGCTTTAACCACGGCTTAATGCATCTTGTTTCGTTATCCTTAACAAAGTTAACAGTTAGGATGGCGCATTTGCTAAATTTTGGGGGTTAATAGCTAATAACTATATAATAAGTTAGCAGCTTACATTGCTTAGGCTATATTAGCGTTAGTTTGCACTAGGTGGTAATAAGGTGGTGTATAATGTTGCATTAAAAGGTGAAAACTCCTTTGCAATGGTAACAAGTTTACTTTTTAACTAAGTAAGTGGTGTTAACATTAACAAACTATGCAAATGCATTCCATGTAGCTGCCTAAGAAGTGGCCACGTTAGTGTTTATAACAAGTTAAGAACCGACAAAGTAAGTAAAATTAGTGATATTTTAAGCTATGTTAGCCATGGCTGTATAATAACTATTGTCTTGCTCTTCTTTGTTATTATAGTACTTTTTAACAACGTAGTATTTGTTAGCTTTTAATTAAGCTTAGTTTTTAGCAAAAGCGTTGTTGTTGTTTGCAATTTACTTATTTTTGGCAAGGTAAGCCACGCTTTATAGGTTAGGATAGGCCTATTGTTGCTAATAATGGCGGAAAAATAAGCAATAATAGCTTTGGCTTTAACTACTATAAAAGCTACCTTAATATTCACCATAAAAACTGCTGCAAAAACTGCTACAATTGCGGAAACCACCATAAAATCCGCTATAAAAACCACCATGGTTGTTGTTAAAACCATTACGCCAAGCTTTAAATTAACTCTTGTAGCCCTTATGGCTGTTTTATTTGCTTATGTTGCTATAACCGCGTTAGTAATTACTACATTCGCTATATTTATACCAGCTACTTTGTTTAGCCTAATTTGCATTGTTGTCTTATTAGTTGGTGTTGTTATTAGGTGCAGCTAAATAGCCTTCTTAGTGCAAATAAGCGTTAATAATAAGCAGTTTTAGGTTGTTTAAATTTGGTGCTAAAACGTTTTTAAGAACTTAGTGTTTATAAAGATGCAAGCGGTTAAAGATTTTAAAGGCTAAGAGCATGGTTTTATAATGGTTGCAAAGATAAGCCTTAATGTATTTAAAATACTGCTTAAGGTTAAGTCTTTTATATGGTTTGGTAATTAATTAACGAAACTAAGAGTTAATTAAGTTGTAAACCTAGTTTAGCAAGGCGAAATTGCTTTTAATGCCACAAGCTTTTGCATAAGTTATAATATAAGTAGCATAATTGCGAAAAGTAACGTTGCTATAAACGTTATTAGCGGTATACTATGTGTTTTAAAGCTTAGTTGCTGTAACGGTTGGTGGTATGCGAAATTTGTTGCAAAAAGCAGCGTATTAGTAGGTAATGTTAATATAAAGAAAGTCTTGTAATTCTTGCGTTAGTTGTTTAATGTACTACTCTTAAGCTAAGCCCTTAAGCAAAGAGTTAAGGCTAAACGTAATAATGCGGTTATGTGTTTATAAAAGGTTGTTGTTACGAAAACTTTTAATAAAAAGATTAATATTTGTTTAATAAAGATTTTTACTAATGTAAATTAACTTATTATTTATATTAAGGCTAAAATGAAAGTAGTTAACGTTTTAAAGCTTCTAACTATGGGTAAAATTGCGGTTTTCAATGCCTTGCATTGCCTATCAAATTGGTTTGCCAAAATTAGCAATTGTTTTAATTGCTTAAATAATAAGCTTACGCATAGTGTTTATAGCGTTTACAAATGGTGCGCTGCATCACTTAAAATAAGCGTTTAGGACTTTTACTATGTTAAGGCAAAACCACTTATTGGTAGCATCTTAGGCTACATTGCTAGCAAAACCTACAAACGCAAAGTTGCTAAGGCTAGCTTTTAAGCCTTTTATTATATGCAAATTAGCATGTTGTAGTCGCTTTAAAGTTAAGGCTTGCTTGGCTAATAAAGGTTAATAATTAAATGAGAATGGTAATTGCGAACAATAACTAAAGCAAAAAGACGGTTAACTATTGTTATTAATAAACGGAAAAAATAATGTGTTGTAGTTTAAATAAGGTAACTAAATTAACGAAAGTTGGATTGAAGGTAAAGTTAAAAGAGATGGTATGTTGTTTAATAATGCTTAAGATGTGAGTTAATAGCTAGGGATTGGTGTAGGCTGCAATAAAGCTGCCTAAATGTTAGGATTGCAAAAATGGCTTAAGTAAGGTGCCACAAGTATAAGTAAGACTTGTGCTTATGTTGCTTGTTAATAAGCTTTTGCAGCTTGTTAGCGCTTATTTGCAACGACTTTTTTGCGTTTAACGTAATTAATCTTAGCTTGCAACAACTATTAAACACCATTCTTAAGGCTAACTAACGCTAGAAACGCTCTTAGTAGCAAATGCAAAAAGGGAAAGGTTGCTAAGTGGCTAAGCGCAAGTAAATTAAGCGAAAAGGAATGGTGCAAGGGCGGCAGCTAAGGTAAGGAAGGAGCAAATCCCACAAGCAGGTTTTGCTAAATGCTTGTGTACACTTAACCACTTTTGGAAACAGCGACAAGTTAATAACGGTTGTTTTTGTTAAAGTAACGTAATTAACCGCTTTTTAATGCAAGTTTATAATGTTTGGTGTCGTTTTGGTTGTTTAATTATGTTGGTTAGAAAATTGGGGCTATATATTAAGCTGTAAAGGTAGTGGCAGCCATTGCACGCTTAACTGCTAATGGAAGGGTTGCCACAATGGTTTAAAATAATGGCGCGTTACCTTGCGTTATTTAAAGGCTTATGTAAATTTAGTTAATAGCTTAATTAAGGGCTAACTTGTTAACTATTCACTTTTCATTATATAGCTTAAGCTTAATTAACTGCGCTTAGCACGTTGCTTAAATAATCTTTTTTGCTATAAGTGGCTGCTTAAGGTTTAAAGGTAAGCAGTTAAAAAAGTTATAAAGGGTGTCAAAAAAGTTTTGAAGAACTTTGCTGCCACGCTTTAGGAAAGCCTTAAAGAACTTATTAACTCTAATTGCAGTTTAACACATGTTAGCTAATATTAGCAATGGATTAAGGCCATTATTCGTTAACATAGAAGCCAATAAAAGAACACATGCAATTAAATGCAAAAAAACGCCAATAACAAGAATAATGCTTAATAAAACGCAAGGAAATGCAAATAGTAACGTGCGTAATAAAAATGCAAGGAGTAAAAAAGAAGAAAAAAGGGAGAAAAAAAGGCAAATGCGGCGAAATATATAGTTGGTTAAACGGCAACCTAAACGCAAGCAGCAAAATAAGAGGCAAAAAGGACAATAATAAGGAGGCAAAGCAAAATTGCTAATATAGCTAAGAGAAAAAAGAGAAAGAGAAAGAGAAAGAAAGAGAGAAAGAAAAAGAAAGAGAAAGAAAAAGAGAGAGAGAGAAAGAAACCACAAATGGTTAAAATGATGCTTAGTGTTAAGCAGCAACGAAACAGAAAAAACTGCAAAAAGCAACAAAAGAGGACAAAATAAAAGGAGAAGAGGGCCGCAAAAAGAAAAAGAGAGGCCGCAAATAGCAAGATCGCAAATAGCCAAATTGCTAACAATTAATGCTCTTAAGAGCTGCACAAAGGGCACACAACCGGTATAAGTGCTAAAGGAATGGATTGTCTAGTTTAGGAGGGCAATGCGCTGCCTCTTCTAGCTAGAAAAGTTATTGCTACTAAATGGTATCAAAAGCAGACGCAACGCAAAAGAAGAAAAAGAAGAAAAAGTTATTCGTTGTTTTTTAAAAGAGCTAAACTAGCAAATGCAATGCGTGCGCGAAAGCTAAAATACAGATGCCTTGCTTAGGCTCCACCCATGGTTACATGATACACAAGTTACGTGCCATCCCCTTGTTACGTGCCTAGCCCTTGCTTCATGCCACAAGGGCGTATTAAAAACCATGAAATGAAATTGCGTAAGAAGTTAATTATGCTAATATAATTTTCGAAGGTGTTAAGCGATTTAAGCATTTAAATGCGTTGAATAGCATTTACTTAATTGGCGGTTGTTGCCATGCTAAAACTATTAACCTTAAAGCTAAGTAGCCAAATTGATGAGTAGCCGCAAAAGGACTTTTTAAGGAATATTGCTAGGTTAATTTTGGCAAAAAGCTGTAAAATCGATTTAATGTGGCGTTTATAGTTTTTAGCGTTGTTGGAAAAGATAACTATATTATTAATATAAGCTTTAGCGAAGTGTTAATAAGGGTATAGTCGTTAATTTATAAATTGTTACGCAAATAAAGGCAAATTCTTGAAACCCATTAAGGCTACTTTTAACATCTTCAATCCTTTATGACTTGTAACAACTATTTAATTGCGGTGGTTAAGTTAAATAAAAAGTTAATAAAAGAATAAAGATGCATTGAAAACCGTTAAATATCGCTTTCTACAAACTTGGTTAATAATGTTTGCTTGCAATAGGAAGGGATAAGCATTAAGGACTGCTACCTTGTTTAAGGCATGCAAATTAACAACAACTTAGCCTTTTTTGGTGCCATCTTCCTTTGTTTTCCAAACAACAAAGATTGGGCTTGCAAACGGTGTAAGCTTCGTTATTTAATCCATCTTATCTTCTTTGTGCAGCTTGCTAAATGTCTTGTTAAGAACCTTTTGCTTTTTAAGTCTAATAGGATAAACTTTTACTTTAACTCGTTGGTGTTGCTAGCTGTTAACAAGGTTAACGCGTTGCATTTCGTCTTTAGGCATATTAACAAAACCAACTCCTTTCTCTTTCCACACGGATGGGTATTTGTTAAGAATAGCTTGCATTTTAGCGGCGAATTTATGGTTTCCGGCGTAAATGTGTATGCTATGCTTTGTAATTAGCTTAAAGACGTTGCCTAGCTTGCCAATGCCGAATTTTTGCTTGCTTGCTTTGTGTGCCTAGCACATATCGACTTTTGCCTGTTTAGGGTTGTTGCCTTTAACTTGGATTGTGTCGAGCTTAGCAAGTAGGGCGTTTGCAGTTAAGTTAAAGGCGAAGAAAATTCCCAGCTTATTAGCTGCAAATTCGCCGTTAACTAGCGTTTTGTATGCTAGGCAAGCTTCGTTAACCTTTGCTTATAAAGTTGGGGTTTGTAGGTCGAAATTTTTTGCGTTTATAATCGTTTCAAGCCTTGTGTTGTGATGAATTCGCAAAGAAGCATCAAATGGGTTAGTGATAAACATAATGTGCGGGCCGTTTGCCTAAAGCTAGCTGTGCAAAGCTTTTAGGAAAAAGGCTTTGTTAAAGTAAAGTTATTTGCAGCTAAATGCGTTGGTTTTTAGCAATGGGCAATAAAGGACAAGAATTTTGGCTATGTTACGCATAAGAATAATGCTGGTAACTGCTGCAGTAACTTGTTGTTAAATAAGCGTTGCTTTTTGCAATTTAGCAAAGGGAATGGTTATGTTGCAACAAAACCTAAGCGTAAGGGATTTAGCTAAATAATTAATAATAACACCGTTTAATTCGAGCTATTCGCTGCTTAAGAGAATGCTTAAAGGCAAATTTGGTGTAACCCAAGCCATTAAGTTGTGGCTGCTAAAAACCTTAATTTGGGATTCGTTAGTCCCAATAACTATACCAAAGATTAGCAGATTAAACGTCGCTTGCTTTGTTAGCGTTATTTGATTGTTAACACCATTTATGTGGTTAGGAAGGACGGATTTAATGCTTGCAGCGAGCATATGCTAATTTAGCTAATGTTTATTAACTAAGACTATTAAACATCTTGTGTTAGCGTAAATGAGGATATTGGGGCTATTAATTAATGTTTTCATGGCAATGCGTAAATAAAAAGGTTTTAGTTCGCTAATTAGGCAAAAAGGACAAAGTTTGGAATAAATAACGTTTTCATGCTTAATAAAAAGGGATAAAAGCTAATTAGGTACGTTAATAAAGGTGTTATTAAACGCAATTAAAGTTGTTTCGTTTGTTGCATTATTAAACAAATCTGTTAATGAATTGCGACTTGTTATTAATAAATAATTGTTTTCGTTGTTAGTTAAGGATATTAATGCTAAGTTTGAACTTTGTGGGATATTAACGAACGAAGTGTTCTTGTTTAGGCAGACGTCTTTTGTCGTTAGCTGCTGCCTTGTGTTAAGGCAATGCCTAAACTTGCAATATGGGCTTCGTTGTCTAGTTTAAAAAAACTTTGGCATTGGTTAAGTTACATTTAGGGTTTTAAGGGCAAATAAAAAAGCGTTAAGTACCATATTTCGCAAGTTTACAACTGCTGTAAGTGCTAGGTTAAGCATAACAGCCACTAAGGCCGTTATTTGCATAGGTGGCGCGCAAGGCGCCGCAACAAGCACGGATAAGGCGTTATGCGCCGCAAAGTAAGAGGATTCATTTTAATTAATGTTTACCTTGTCATAATAGTTAGCGTTGTTGCTAATATCTTCTTTTTTATTGCTTAAAACGTTTTTTGCTAATAAATATCCGTTAGCTAAGAAAGCGGTTTGCTTTTTATTAAAATTGGGCTGCTTATCGTTTAGCCACATGGTTTTAGCCACAAATTAAGCTTCACAAGGGTTTGGTTAAACTTAACGTTGCTAGCGATAGCTATTATATGCCTAGCGTCTATTTTAATAGCAACAAGGGCCTTAGTAGTTGCAGCTTTAGCTGCAAGCGTTGTTATTGCGAAACAAACCTTCGCGTTAATTGTCGCTTAGGAAAAATTTGCCTTAGTTTTAACATTAGTTGTCTTAATTATTATGCCAATTGCGTTTGTTGTTTTTAAGACGCGGTTTAGCCTAGTAGTCTTAGCAAAAACCAAGGCAATATTCATTGCAATAGTTGTCTTGAAAACCACTGCTGCCTTAGCCTTAGCCTTAGTATTTGCCTTATTCTTTATAGCTAAAGCTACCCTAATTAGCCTTGTTGTTTATAGCTTTAGCTTTATCTTTGGCGAAATAACTATTAATTGTTAGTATGCGTAGCTTATTAAGGTTTAGAGCCTTGAAAACATTTGGGAAAAGTTGATGTTTGCAAGCTTAAAAATTGTTAAAAACGGCTAAAAAAGAGCGTAAATAGTTGCTATGGCTGCAAAAACAATTATTAACAACGTTAAAAAACTCATTTATGCACAAGCTAACCTAAAGAGTAAGGATTAGCTAATGCAAGTTAAGGTAAATGTAATGCCAAAGGCAAGCTACCACCAGCCTTGCTTACCTAAGCAAGGCAGCAGGTGGCTTGTGCGCAGGCACCTATTTATCTTTGTGTATTTTAGCAGCAGTGCATTTTAGTGATCTCTCTCTTTTTCTCTTCTTCTCAATTAAGAGAGACTTACCATAATAATTGACCATTGTTCGCACGCGTTGCTTTACATTGTTTTATTGGTAGCAACAACTCAAGACTAGTGGCCTTAGCCCTGGTGCGTTGTCTACTAATTTTTTCTGCTTTTGTCACGCCGCCACTTTCGCGCGCTGGCCGACATCTTTTCTTCTTTTCATCGCGCCGCCGCTCTTTTGCGTGCTGGCCAACCTTTTTCTCCCTCCTTTGCCTCTAGCTGCAAGGCAGCCGTCAATATCTAGGCAACAACCTTTACTTGCCGCCAATCTTCTTTTACGTGCCACCGCCTTTTGCAAGTTGGCCGCTCTGAGGCAACAACTTGAGAGCAGGCACCAGCTTGCATATATTCTCCCTCTCCCGCCCTCTCCTTTCTTCTTCTTCTCTCCACACTCTTCTTCTCCTTTTCTAATTACTCTTACTCTATAAATTTGTCTCTTCCTCGTTTTTTGCCACGTCTTCCGCCGCGCTAACAGCGTTGTTGCATTTGGCAATAAGCAAAGTAACAAGCAAAACAACAAGCGAAGCGTTATTTAAAGCTAATAAGCAGAGCGAAGCTGCGCTAATGATTTGCATTAATTTGCAGCTGCTAGCTTAATTAGCGAACGTTAAAAGAGTTGGCGCGCCTTTCCAACCAAGCTTAAAGCTTTAGCACCTAAACTAAATGATTAACTATGTTAGCTATTCCACAAGCTGCTATTTAAATCATCGCTTTCTTTGCAAACCACCCCTCCAAAAGCTTAAAGTTTCCGCTTAAGGCCCTTGCTAACATCCAAGACTTTGTTAATTTAATCTTTTAAGATTAACAAGTTGTTGCTATTCCAGCTATAATGAGATAAACGAAGCAAGCCTAATCTTTGCTACCAAAGCTGTATGATAAACGCTAGGTGGCTAACAACGATTTATTGCGGCAAATAATTATATAGGTTTATGCAAACGTTACTAAGCTGTCTGCAAATCAACAACAACAAGCAGCTTAAGACGGCGCCATCCTACCTCAAGTAACGGCAACACCTTTAGTGCAAGAAAATGTTGTCTTAGCTTAAGCAACAGCGGCTCCACCAAGTTCAACCCATAATACAAATAACCTAGCATTTACAAGCATTTACAATTAGCAGCTATAATCCGACGACTTTTTAGCTTTTTGCAACCAGCCTTGGTTTAACAGCTCCACGCACACCTTAACAAAACCTTTCCTTATTTAATCGATTTTGACGCATGCAAGCCCTTTACAGCTTTTAGCCTTATTTGCTCTTTAGCAAGCAGCTATTTCTTCCTTGCAATAAGGAGGTTTTGGAAAATTTTATAAAGTAATGTTAACAACTTTTAATAACCCACTTTTACTAGGCTTATTCCTAGAGACAATTGGTTCTATTTTGTTGCGCATAAACCAACAAGCCTTTTAAGCATCGATTATTACTTTTTTTCCCGATTGCTAAGCATAGTTTAGGCTTTATTTCCCGCTTAGCTTACAAACCATTAAGCAGTTAATTAAGGTTTTAAAGCCCTTGCTAGCTCCAAAGAAAAACTTAAACGCTGAAAAGCGTTGGCGTTAAAGCAACTAACGCACTTTTAGCAATTTAATCATTCAAGCTGTTGCAGCTATTGCAAGCCAAGACTATTGCTGCATGCCACCCAAATCCACCGCTATTACAGCTTTAAACGCGCCACCGGCAAATTTGCCCCACTAACTGCCACTAATTAATAACTAAGTTTAAATGCTAATGCCTTTGCTTATTAATAACGCTTACCATTAGCAAACAATTAACAAACATTATAACAACTATAATTCTTAACAAGCTAATAATTAACAACTTGGTAACAAGCAGCAAAACAACGCAATGGGCAACAATAGTGGAAATGGTGGAGCTAATTTACTTGTTTTGCTGCCATAACCTGGTCCTTAAAACAATCCAATGCATCTTAAAAACCGCAAGCTTGCCAAGCTTATTACTTAAACCATTGCAGCTACAATGGCCCAGATGCAAGGCAACAATAATAATAACAACGCGGTTTGTACTTTTATTAATCGTTATAAGAAGCTTGTTGCTTAAGCCTTTAACAACTATAACTTACGCTTTTTAACTTATAGCTAGCAAATTACCAACATTAGCTATTTTTACCTTAGCTTAAATACTAATAACAAGTTTACTTATATTGGTAAAAACTACTATTAGCTAAACGTTAACCTTTTTATTAAATCAATTTAATTAAACAACATGTTTGCTGCCTACTAAACTATTATTGTTAAGAACTTTAAGTCCTTTTTTAAAGGTTTAGCTGCTAAATAGTTTATAGGCTAGCTAACTAAAAATAACTGCATTTACCTAAAGGAAAACATTTAGCACTAGTACATAGCCCTAACTAACCAATTTTAAATGCCTATGTTAGTTGCCACAACTAGGCTAGCTAGTCTTTAATACACCTAAGCTA